>PVJL010017553.1:0-17934 GCA_004026885.1 Lyroderma lyra
AGGGAGGAGTTTCCGCCCCCTGTGCGACGGGACAGAAGGGGACCAGGAGCGCCAGGTGCCATCAGAATGTTCCCAGAGCGCACATCGGTCCCTAGGAACCCGCAGCGACAGGGCGCGGGAGCAGCCCAGGGACCTCCGGTGGCCTTCGGGGCCTCCGGGCCGGCTCCCAGCCCCATCCCCACCCGGTCAGCCACGCCGATGCGTCCCTGCGTTCGCCGGAACACGCGCCTCAGCCCTGCGTGCCCTCTGCTCCTTCTGGAAGATGGCTTCCAGCTTCGTAGTGAGCGCCAGACGGAGCTGACCCCGCGAGACCGGGCCTGCGGGTCGGCATCCCCTCTGGAGCCCGGGCCTCACGTGCAGACGCGCTGGCTGGTGGCCGCAGCGGCTCTGCCGGGCGTGGCAGGAGGGCCCGGTGTCTCCGGGACCCCACACACGTTCAGGGGTGCGCGCGTGCTTGTGAAAAGTCCGCGTCTGGGCGCTCAGGGCCCCGGGGTGCGTGCGGGCGTCTCCATTTGAATCGGAAATCTAGGCGAGTCCCCGCTGAGCTTCGATGAACATGGGGTGAAACGGGGTGGCCAGGATGTTTATAGTGGGAATGAGGGACGTCCCCAAGCTCTTCACTGTCCCCTAACTCCCGTCCCTCACCCCCCACGACCGCAGCGCAGCTGGGCGCCTTACAGGAGGGCTCCCGGCAGAGCTCCCGTGATGCCGGTCCCGATCAGCTGGGGGCCAGGCTGCTCTCGGCCTGTGGCTCTGTACCCGGTGACCTTGGGGTGGTGGGTGGCTCCTGGTATGAGGAACCAGGAAGAAATCAGAAGTTTCAGGAAAAGGGACCAGCTCTGGGGAGTTGGGGGGACCAGGGTTTGGCCTTAACCTGGAGTTAGAATACAACAGGGGACCTGTTAGGCGGGCATGAGTCAGAACCAGCTGCCTACCTCCTCGTTTATGCAAAGTAGTTAGAGATGTTCAGAGCAAGAGAGCTCCAAGAGCAGGAAAGCACAGACTCAGGGGGAACTCACCTCTCTCGGGAGGCAGTAACTTAATCCTAGCGGCTGTGACGAGCCTCCCATACCCACCTCGGGGACGGAGGGTTGGTGCATCCCAGGAACGTTCAGGGAAGACCCTCAGGCGCTGGACGGCGGCCACCCCTCCCGACGGGGAGCTTGTTGGCATTGAACTGTTATTCTTCAACAGGAGGGCAGACAAGCCGGGACGTCATGCGCCCCTGCCCTGTAACTGCAGGAGCGTGTGCAATGGAGATTTCAGGCAGTGGTCTCAGTCAGAGGAGTGCGTGAGCGTGTGTGTGAGACTAGACAGGAGGGTAGGTGTGCACGTGTTTGCTCTGTTAAGAACGAAGACGACGTGTAACGTGGAACCCTGGTTAAAAATCATGTGTCCTCAGCAAACGCCTCGTGCACGGCGGGGGAGTATCCTAGGACCGGAAACGGGGCTTTAATTTATAACACGCCAGCGCTGCTCTGGAACCTTCTCAGTCGCCGCCGGCTGCAGGGAGGGACTGGGGACGGGGTGTGCCTCTCCATCCATCACGCCGCGTCCCCAAGTCAGCGAGAGCACGGGATTGATGGTGATGTTTTTCCCAACAGGCGACGCCCAGGTGTCACCAGAGCAGTGATGTCCGGGCGCTGAGAACATGAGCTCGTGTGTGGGTGACCCCGGCCCACCCGCTGGCACCCCCTACTCGCCCACGGGGGCCGTGTGACTGCGTCTGCACAGGGTGAAGGACAAGTGGGAGCAAGGGGCCGATTTTCTCGGCGCTGATCCCCCCTCCTGGGTTCCAAGAATTCGAGGAGGAAGATGAGTCGGACAGATCCGTGAGTTAGGGATATCTTACAAACGAGAGGTGGACGTTATCGTGCTTAGAAAATAGACTGGAGTTAAGAGAAACGTGAAATACAGTTGGTATACAGGGCGCGTGAGGTTGTCAGCGCGGCTGGAGCTTGTCCACATTGGGAGTTACCTGTGGGGGGGGACTCCGGGTCCAGGGGTCCCCCCGTGGGCCAGCTGCACCCCACTGGCAGTAACACTGTGCTGTGGGCGGGCAGTGTCCTCACCACAGACGAACCTTTTCCTTCCGCTCAGGTGGTTGTCCCCAGGGGAGGGCCTCAGGAACCTTACGTGACAGTGACAGGGGCAGGTGGGGCGTCTCTAGGCACAGCCACCCGAGGGGGCCGTTGTAATGCAGGTGCCTGGGGGAGCTGTGACGTCACATGCTCGCGAGGCTGCCAGCCACCGAGCTGCCGGTGCCGTCGGGTAGGTGAGAGGGACTCTGAGCTCAGCCTGGTGCTGCAGTCCACCTGCTCACAACCTGTGTGCAAACTGCTGCCAGTGACGCGCGTGAATGAAACACACAGAACAGTGTGAGGGAACCGAAAACGAGGGCCGGGAGGAGCTAATGAATTCTCAACAAACAGAGATGAATAGCATCGCAGAGGCCAAAATGAATATTTAATTTGTAATTTCCAGGCATCTGTGGCTAAAGGAGGATGGTGGCCGTTTCACACTCTCTCGTTAGTGAAAAAGGGACTTTCCGAATGTCTCTCAAGAGTGACAAAGTTATTTTTGTGCTAATTGGAAAATGAAATTCAACCTGGGACATTCTGTCCAGTCTCAGAAAAATAAAACGATGTGCCGTTCTGAACAGAAGGATGTGGAATCTAATAGCAAACTACCTGAGAGTTTCCGGAGGGATTTCCTTCTAAGGCAAGTCCACTCCATTGCAATCAAGGCAGAAAGGACATACCCGGGTGTTGCGCATGTGCACGCCCTCACACACACACACACACACACACGTACACGCACATACATGCACATACATGTGTGTGCTCGTGCACGCACACATGTACCCATGCACATACACACTCATGCACACATACACATGTGATGCACACATGCACGTGTGTGCACACATATACACACACATACACATGTGTGTGAGTGTACGCCCGTATACATATGTGTGCATGTGCACACATGTGTATGCATACGTGCACATATGCATGCACTTACACATGCATGTGTGCACACGTAAACACATGCATGTGTGCGGACATATGCACACACGTGTACACATGCACACACGTGTACACATGCACACACACATACACACATGCAACAGACATGAAGCCTTGGATCCTGACACCAGGTTGAAGAGCCCTCCCCCGGCCAATGGGCACAGGCATCGCTCACACGGAACATCAGTGTTCGTAGCGTGTGTACGCGGTTGTGACAGCAGCAGCCGTGTCCTGCTGGCTTCCCCGTAGCAGCATGTCTGTAATGAAGTGACCGTCTCCTCAAACCCGTGGGAAACTCACCGTGCTCTTAGGAGAGTGTTTCCTCGGAAGGATGCTGATTTGCTTATTTGCAGTGACCTCCAGGGGCCACAGTCTGTCCCTCAGGAAGCTTACTTTTTTCTTGCTATAAAATCGGTACAGCACGTACGCAGTGACGACGAAGGCCAAACTGCTGAGCCATCACATTTTTCTGTTGGTTCTGTAACTGGAAACAAAACTCATGTAATTGGCAATTGTCATTTCCTGATAAGACGTGGCTTTAGCATCGATCTAGACTCTAGAAGCAGAAATATTTTAAACTCTAGTGGGGAAGTAGAGGTGTTTCGTGCCCTGGTGGGCCGGGCAAGGGCTTTGATCTCAGACGAGTCCCCGCTCAGCCACCTGAGTGCAGCCCGTGTGGCAGCCGCCGTTGGATTTGCTTCTGACTCCTGTGCACGCACGGCGGCCTCGTGGTGCTGGCACTTAATTGAGAAGACGGAACGCAGCTTGGCGTCGTGTGTTAGGACTTTATTCAACACATACTTAGTACCTATTATGTGTTAGCCACTCTTCTAGACCCCGGAAACAACGTTGATCAACAAAGAGGGAAAATAATCTTTGCCCTGATGCACCTCCTGCTAATGAGCAACGTGCACCTTGCAAACAACCCGAGCGTCTTCCCTGGTGTTGTCACCTTTCTGATTTGCTAACGAACCAGGCATTGGCCGTCTGAGTTTGCTACTCCGTCAGGTAGGAGTAACCTCAGCAGCTACATTTTTCATAATGTTTACAAGTCACGTTTAAAGTATTCACGAGCACAGAAGTGATGGAAAGATAAACAAGTCATTCCTTATTTAAAACCTTGAGCTGTGCGTCATTGCTGTGGAGTTTCTACTCTATAGTTAATGAATTTCCTCTAGTTTCAGGCAAAAAAAAAACCAAACAAACAAAACAAAAACTAGCACACGAGGTGTGGATTTCTATCATACATATTAAATAAATCTCCCACTCTCATTCTCATAATATTTTAAATTTAACGACTGATAAAACATTCTGCAAATAGCGTGTGAGGCTGGCACATTCACTCATATTGCAACTAAGGAAGACACAGCACTGTTTCATTACTTGAATAACAAAAGGCAACAATAACTAGAAATTATATATGAACGATGTTTGGAACAGAGCACATGCAAGCATTTTTAAAGGAGGTTGTGGGAGGGTCGTTTGGACTTCTTGGCCACAGTTTCCCCGGGCCCTTACCTTGTGTGTAATGAAGTTGGTGCTGACCGTGGCCACTGTGAAGGACAGACATCAGGGCGCTTAGCACTACTGGGCGGCCACAGGGGCTTCGGCACAGGGACCCTTCTGTACGCCCCGAGTGTGCAGCCCCCATGATGAGGGGCCAGCCAGCACCTCAGGGTGGGACACGCCAGCCCAGCAGCCTCACCCACAGGTGACGTCCGTCCGACGTCACTCCATGGCCACGTTCCTAGTGCGTTTTATCGCTGCGATCGTATGGGGCGCGGAGAGCGAATGGGCTCTACCTTACGTTAAAAAAACGTGTCCAGTTCACCCCATGCCCCATTTTTGTAGCCGATGGCCACACACATCCCCAGCTGTCCAGAATGATACTGTGTAACCAAGAGAAAAAGTGTTCACAAATGGGCTACAAGGCTTTCTGCCACGTCGCCGTTTCTACGAGCAGGATCAGTAAGCAGCAAGGCGGGGGTGTGGCGTGAACTGAGTATTCAGCGCCTGCGAACAAAATACTTGTCCCCAAGTGCACTTAGCTATGACCTCACCGAAAAGGCTTTTGAGAGAAAAAGGGGAGCGTCGGTCCTCTGGCCGATAACATTGCTAACCGGCCTTTTCCCCGCAAGCTCTGTGAATAACTCCTGTTGTGTTTTTGTATTTGTTTGTTTGTCTTCACTAATTCTCTGTTGGCATCTAGCCGGCTTTTCTACTTTGCATTTGTTGGGATTTATTTTCTCTGCTCTTTTACCTGATAATGGGGTAAAAGTCCAAGTGTACATGTAAATATCCTCTTTTGTTTCCATTTCCATGAGCTAGGTTCTTAAAATTCACTCAGACGTTGAATATTTACATTTTTAATGAATTTAACTGGCATTGTGTGTCTCGTCCTACAGGAAGTGTTTAAAAGAGCCTCTTGGCCATGTCCATGCCAACCCTGACTACGACCAGTCTCTGTCGTTACTGTCAGGTGCGAAGTACCTTAGTAGCTGTCTCAGTGACACACTAAAAGTAGATGCCATCGTATAAGCACGAAGATCGTAGGACAGCCCTGCGTGCATGTGTGGTCACACGGACTCTGAGAGCCGTCTTCCTGAGGGGGGACAGAGCCAGAGCCCATCCCGGGGTAGCAGGACAGGGGAGCCAGGGAGACACTGGGCACAAAGATCCAACATTGTGTACATGTCACTTCACCAGGTGACTTGGTGACACACTCGTACCTGGTGTGTTTTCTTTATTGCACTTACTGGGGTGACACGGGTTACCAACAATCCCACAGCCCCCAGGTCTGCAGTCTACGGCGCCCCGTCCACGTGCTGCATCGTGCGCTCCCCACCTGGGGTCCGTTCTCCTCCTGTCACCAGGTCCTTGACACCCCCTCCCCCTCGCCCTCAGGTCACCGTGCATCGTTGTTTCTTTGCTGCTTTCAGGTTTGTGTCCCACATGGGAGTGAGGTCACAGGGTGCTTGCTTGGTGTTCATGAGCAGGTGAAAATTTAGAAATAAGTAACGGTATTTTAAACCAGAATTCGAACACTGGTTTTCTTAGTCATTTATGTGACCCGTGTTTTGTTTTTAAAGGTCAGTACGATTCCAATGGTAGTTTTTCTTCTTTCAAGAAAGTGATTTTTTAAAACATCACAGCTGTGGGAATTTAGGCAGTGGGTACACAGAAAACTAAACATCGCGTCATCCATACGGCATCCGGCCTGCTGGTCTGTTCCTGGCGTGGAGGGTCCCGCTACGGAATTTAGGAAATGCTCCGGCTTTGTACAGTGACGTATTAGTCCTGAGAACTGTCCTCGGCAGTGAGACGGCATGAAGTCCGGGGGGCTTCCCGGGGGCTCGGTTCCTTGTTGTTAAACTGAGCAGGATTGTCTGAGGGCCCCCGAGGAGGAGCCGCGAACACACTCTGAAGGGCGAGGCCGTCCCACAGGAGGGTCCCTCCGACCCCCACACCGTCGCCCTGACCCCCACACCCTCTCCCTGACCTCCACGCCATCCCCGACCCCCACGCCGTCCCCCGACCCCCACGCCGTCCCCCCGACCCTCAGGCCGTCGCCCGGCCTCCTGTGTGAAATGCAGCCGTGAGACCAGACGGTGTGGGTCCCCACACAGGTTGCTGAGGGCTCCGCACCTCCCGTGTGACTGATGACACCCGACGTGTACAAAGCAGGCGGAGACGGACGTACCTGTAAGAGGGCCCCGGGCAGCCGCCCCCCGTGACCTTGGCCGCCGCGCTCGGACCGGGCAGCCGCCCCGCCGGCCTCCAGGACGCGCTCCGCCCGCCACGGGCCTTTCCCGGCCGGGTGCTGCGTGCTGCTTCGGCGCGTTAAAGGGGCAGCAGCCTCGCTGGGCGATGGCTGTCGGGTCCGTCCGTGACACGCCCGGTGCCCTCGCACCAGGAACCCTCCAGGCGCCATCGGGGTGTGGTGGGGGCCGTGATCTCACCTTAGGCCCCTCCGGTGGGGGCACAGTTTCTGCTCCCTGTCGCCCGTGCCCCAGCCCGGACGTCACACCCACTGGGGTCGTACGTCACACCCAGCCAGGCCTGCGGCGTGAGGGGCTCACGGGGACGCAGGCTGCGGCGTGGCCGCGGTGCCCTCGCATCTGAGGGGCAGACAAGCGAGTCGCCAGCCTCCTGAGGGAAACTGCGCCGAGGTTAGGGATGCTCTAAGGCACACGTGACCAAAGCACGCGGTCCCCGAAAATGCCAAAACGTAGACTTGACTTGGTTCAGTTTCGAGGTTCACAGTCGAAATCGCGCCCCCTGAGCCCGCCACGCCCGGCGGACAGCAGAGCGAAGGCAGCACGACAGAGAGAGCTCCCAAATGGCTCTGAGGGCTGGGCCTGGCGTCGGCTCCCACGGGGAGCCCTGCGGAGGGGACCGCGGTGACGTTCGGCAGTGACGTTCGCTGTGCAGCCTCTTCCCTGGGCTGAGTTCCTGAACGTCATCGTCGGACCCCGTAGAGTCATACAATTGACTCCCTTCCAGACGCTTCGAGCACATTGGAGACAAGAAAGCTTCAACACTTTAAATTTCGGGGAGGTTCAAAGGACACCACTACGGGAGTGTTCCTGGGGAGAGCGCGGCGAGGGCGTTGGGAGGCGTGTGGCACCGGTGGCTGGGGAGTGTCCCTCCTCTTCGTCCTGGCTCCCCAGGGGCTCGCAAAGGGGTGGCGTCGCCCCCAGGCCTCAAGGCTGCGTGCTGGGACACCCTCAGCCTCTGTCGGGCTCGAAGCCTCTGAGCTGAGAGAGGACCGTTGCCGGCTAAACGTGGAGACGGGGCAGTGGCCAGAAGCCCCGTGGCGGGAGCGGGTGCCCGTGCGAACCGTCAGCGTCTCTGCTTCATACTTGGGAACCGACGCGGAGCGGTGAGAGACACCGAGCTCACACGCGCTTCCTTCACGCCGGCGTCCTGCAATGAATGCCGCCTGCGAGTCAGCACCACGGCCGCCCGGCAGTGTCCCTCTGTCCCTCCCTGTCACCAGAGGTGATGGGGAGAGGGGCAGAGATGGTGAGCTACGGCCGGCCATGCGCAAGTCCAGCTTGAGAGCCCTGAGTCCATCAGGCCATGTGTACGCATTTGGGGTCCACGAAGCACAGGACGCGAGGACAGGAGGGCCGGGGCACGAGAGCAGAAAGAACTCGATCTCAGCAGGACAGTGTCTGAGCAGAAAAGCCCACAGCGACACAGAGACCCCGTCCACTTAGAGGCTGAAGAGGGAAGTGTAGGAACTTCTAAGACCAGGAAATGCAAACACCGAAATGGTTTCTCTTCCTCGGTGACAATCGCAGCCTTCTCTCCTTCCCGCAGCGACTTCCTCGTGTGTGACAGGGATGCCTGCGTCACACAGCCTGAAACCATTGTGGAGACGGTGACCTCAATTCACTGGATGACTCCTGAAGTACGATTTAGTCTCCTCTGCCTAGAATTGGACAACGGACTTGGCTTTCTGGATCATTCTCTGTCATAACGCTGACCTCTTGGTTCAGTTCACTGGCGTTTAATGCGAATTGAAAACATACATCAAGTGTGTTGTGTGTAACATGAAACGGCTCAAATTAGTATCAGCGTAGACTGGATTCAAATAGAAGATGTTACTTCTTGAGAGCCATTCACAGACCTACCAATCAGTGTGGGTGCATATGCGTGCATATGTGTGTGTGCACATGTGTGTGCGTGTATGCATAAGTGTGTGTGTATGTGTGTGTGCATGTATGTGTGCCTGTGTGCGCATGTGTGCGTGTGTGTGCATGCATGTGTGCACGTGTGTGCATACATGTGCATGTGTTTGTGTGCATGTGTGTGTGCGCGCGCGTGTGTGCATGGGTGTGCCCGTGTGCATGTGTGCATGCATAAGTGTGTGTGTATATGTGTGGATGTGTGTGCACGTGCATGTGTGTGCCAGTGTGCATGCGTGTGTCTCTGTGTATGCCTGTGTGCACATGTGTGTGCATGTGTGCACATGTATGTGTAACTGCTCATGTGTAGCCCCAGGCACTGTATGAGCTGTCATCATAGATACCAGGAGACTCATGTGCTGTCTTTGTCCTGAAGGCTAATTGAAAGGCTAATTGATATGAGGGCCACGTGCCAAGGACTGCGAGCCAGTATTTACAGAAGAGAAATCAGCAAGAAAATAAGCCTGGAAACAACCACCCGGGTATTTCCCACCCCCCGGAGGTAGCTCTTCTATTCCTCCTAGTATCCTGATGGCAGAAATGGGGGATCGAAATCGTTGCCTGTGTGCTCGTCAGCGTGAGAGCGCAGGTGGCCGAGGGAGACCCGATCTCCTCCCGTCGTCGTGACCCGTCATTGATGCATCTGCGTCCCCGCGCGCCTGTACGATATTGATGAACGATGCCCAGGAAATCACTTACCACTGAGCTGGAGTGCGGCTCAGGTCACACTGTCACGACTTAGACCTTCTGTCCTTTGCCACCTGTCAGCTGACATACCTCAAGGAAGCTGCACTGGTGCCTCCTTAACCAGTGTCTCAGCTCCGGACCCTTCTCATTACACTGGCTCAGGCCTTAATTGCTTTTATTCTAGAATAATTCTCAAATAAGCATCTCCTGCTTCTGTCTAAAATTGAATCTGTTCTTCATATTAGGATTTTATTGTCCCCAAATTATGTCTCCTTAAGTGACTTGAACGGCATTAATTTCTTACGAAAAGCAGTAGCAGTTTGCCTGCAGGCCTGGAGTCGAAGTCCCTCTCCTCCCCGGCCAGCTTTATCCAGCTCTGTGCTCAGGTGCCGTTTCCTCTAAGATGCAGATTTTTCAGAGCGCTGAGTGGGTCACACCAGCATCACGCGGGAGGTACAGGGATTTCCCACGTGTGTGACCATCACAGTGTCACACCGAGGGGTCCCACTGCCCTGAACTCCCCTGAGCTCCCCTGTACACCCCTCACCCCCTGCAACCACTGACCTGTTGCTGTCACTGCAGTTGCGCCTTTTGCAGATGTCACAGGGTTAGAGTCGCACAGCGTGTGGCCTTTTGACATGGGCTCCTGCCACTTGGTCATAGGCACTTAAGGTTCGTCCAGGTCTTTTCCTCTGCATAGCTCACTCCATTGCAGCATGAGCCACGTGTCATTGTCTGCATGGACCACAGTCTGTCCCCTCAGCCACTGAAGGGCGTCCCAAATCGTTATGAGGGAAGCTGCCGTGCTGTGTTAGACTCCCGCAGGCTCGTGCACACACCGGGGGACGAGTTCTGGGTCACATGCTGAGAGCGTTGGTTTGGTAGGAAACCACCAAGCTGTCCACCAGCATGGCCGCACCTTTTGCATCGCCACCAGTGATGACAGTGACCGAGAGTTCCTGCGACTCCACATCCTCCCAGCAGTGTCCAGATTTTGGCCGTTGCAGTAGGCGTGTAGCCAACAGCGATGTTTCAGTCTCACGTGTTTCGTCGTGTCCTCTAACCAAGCAAGCATCCTACCTGGTCTTCCAGTGCCGTCTTAAAACCAACTCCTGCATGGCCAAGTGTGTATAAAGCTTGTTGATGGAAACTGTTAAAAACATTAATTATATCGCTGAGAACATTATTCTCATTTTATCATTCCAGAGACAGATGCTTAAAGATCTTAGCAGCTGCTTCAGGGGACAAATGTCAAGACTAAGTCTGCAGCCTGGGCCCTCCTGTCACGCCCTGTGCCCGAGCCCCTCCCTCCTCCCTCTTCTCGTGGTGTTTTCTGGGGTGCTTGCACTTTAAATAGATAATGAATGAGGGTTTTCCAGAAAGGATCCAGCCATGTAACCATTCACGTATATTGAGAATCACTGGATCTTTTTTGGACAGCCCTCATAGATAGATACAGGTACAGACATAGACCTAGACCATAGGTGTAGACCGTAGACCATAGACATAGACCATAGACATAGGCCATAGACCATAGACATAGACATAGACCATAGACATAGACCATAGACCATAGACCATAGACATAGACATAGACCATAGACATAGATCATAGACCATAGACATAGACATAGACCATGGACATAGACATAGACCATAGACCATAGACCATAGACATAGACATAGACCATAGACATAGATCATAGACCATAGACCATAGACATAGACCATAGAGCTAGACCATAGACATAGACCATAGACCATAGACCATAGACATAGACCATGGACATAGACATAGACCATAGACCATAGACCATGGACATAGACCATAGACCAGTGGTTATCAACCTTCCTTATGCCGCAACCCTTTAATACAGTTCCAAGGGGTCATGACCCACAGGTTGAGAACCACTGCCATAGACCATACACCAAGGACCATAGACATAGACATAGATATTGATGCTGTCCAAAAAGTATCCAGCCTTGGAATATGAAAAATGGAGGCATTTATGGCTGGATTTTTTCTGGACAGCCCTTGTATACAAATATTTATAATAAAGTGGCAATAATCAAGGTGTTCATTCAATAGGTGAGATGTGACACGTGCTTCCACCTCATGTAATTTTTACACTCCCTGAGGTAGACATTATTTCCATTGTGTACGTGAGGAAACTGGTGGCCTGGAGGGTCTGCAGGGACTTGGCACAGAGCATGCGTCGAAAACAAAGCGGGGAGAGAGAGCTGTAAAAGACGGTTTTACTTAATTTACTAAAACATGAGTAATGCCCGGTCACGCTGGTCTTCGAGGTGGAACTTGGCTCGTGAGCAACCACATCTGACTCACCTGTGATCCGTAGCAGGTTCTCAGCAGGAAACTGTGGAGGGTGTTCGTCTTTTGTGAAAGACCCGGAACATTCTGCAAATACATTCAGACAGAATTCTAAGCACTTTGTTTCCTTAATGATTAAGGTCAGTCGTAGAATAAAAACACAGGGAAACGTCAGCTTGAATAGATGAAGCTAAATATTTTTTCCAACTACAGTTGACATCTGAGCAATGCAGGGGTGGGGTGCCTACCCTCACGCGGTCAGAACTCTGCTGCAACCTTGACCTGCCCCCAGACTTAGTCTCGCTCTGTGCCCTCAGGGGTCCGGTCGGTCATCAGCGGCGGTACCAGCTGTCCGCTCCAGGACTTGGTGACCAGGGATCAAAACCGGCACAGGCATCTGTGAACAAAATTCCTGTAGAGGGGACGTGCGCTGTCCAAACCGGTGCTGTTGAAGGTCACCTGTCCCCGAAAACATGGGTGTGGGAGTCAGCTGGGAGGAGGTACTGAATGTGTCCATGTCGTGGGAGTGTGCCTACCTCCCCCTCTCCCGCCGGGGCTCCGTGGGCAAAGCCCGGCTCCGGGCAAGCCAGCACCGCGTCTCCGGGGACAGAAGGGCCAGAGCCTGCCCTACGCAGCGTCCCGCCGCGAAAGCAAACGCGTATGGATTGGTCAGTGGGAGTCAAGTCGGTCACCGCCAGGCTTAGAGGCTACGAGCCTTCCTGACGTCGGGACGTGGCTTTAGGAATGTTGGTGTGCGGGCTCTGCGTCTCACGGGGGAACGTTAGCCACAGGTATAATTTAGCAAATTGCTCTGAATTACACAGCCCTTAAAAACTGACTTTAACGTTTATTAAGATGAAAATTAGTTGTCAGCCTGTTCTGTGAATTTTATGCACAACCTCTTTTTCTGAAATGGGTTCTTTTTACTGTTGACAAAAAACTTATTCAAGTAAACATCTCGTGCTGTGCTGTTAATGAAAAATAATTTATGCAAACCATAAAACCTCTTTGGATATTACAGTAATGTGCAGATGATTGCTGGACTAAAAAGCTTTTAAATTCAACAAACTTCTTTTTCTAGGAGAAAAATGAAGGTTAGAGTGAGTTAGAGATTTTTCCAGGCATAAATGAACATGTGTACCTGCATGTCTTAAACTACAGCTGTAAGTTCCCATTTAAATTGGTTTAAAAACAAGTTTTGTGCAATACTTCCTTTGAAATACTAAGTTTTAGTCTGACCTAGGTTGCAAACCATTGTGACATGCATGTCCCTTTTGTGCTGCCATCATAATGGTTGTGTTTTGTCTACTTGAGACGCATTTAGCATTGATATTTTTAAATCAAATAATGCATCCTATATTTTATTAAATATTAAACAACCTCAAATTAGTCTTTTGTGTTAACTTGCTGTATGTTCACATATCTACAATACTGTGGGTTTAATATTTTGAAATAGAAACGTTTCTCAGTTTTCAAAGGTGAACCCCAAACATTGCCCGAGCTCCCTTGTGAGTAAGGAGGCACCGTGGTCTCGGCTGGGCCGTGGGGCTCCTGAGATGTGGCAGACGGGGTGGGGACACGCGGCTCAACAGCTGCCAAGGAGACACCCGCCCTGCTCTCCAACACGCCGCTGGGCTCAGCCGCCCGTGGGGCCCCCTGGCCGTCCACTCACTCACTGGTCGGGGACGTTAAGTGGACAGAAGGCGGAGGAAACACACGGAAGCCTTGTGAGATTTTGCACCAGGCAGGGCGATGGCTCTGCTGCACGGAGAAGTGTTTTTCCGGCCCATTGGAGGCCACTCCTGCATGGCCGTGCCCTGGGTCGGCCCCGTGTGCCCGAGGGGCCCTGGGCGCGTCCCTGCCGTGTCCTCCCCACGGCGCTGCTGTGGTCGCTGTGGAGGCCATACATGGACTTGAGCGGACAGCCTCCGTGGGGTCTCCTGGACGCACCCCGGGCGGCTCAGGCTCGGGGGCCCCGGTGTGCGGTTCAAAAGCAAAGCAGACGCAGGTGGGCCGCGCTCCCGCCCCCGCCACGCCCAGTCCTGTCCACAGGTGAGGCGGGTGCCTGGCACTGCAGCGCAGGGCGTGTGGCAGCCTGGCCACCGCTCAGCCTCAGCGGAACGTCCCCTGCTGCATGTCAGTCGCACGTCCCGTTGTAATTCCTAAGGTCTTAGTAGCGCACGCGCTGAAGTGTCCCTGTGTCCTCGACAGCCTGTGTTTGTTATCGCCTAAACACCGAGCACGTGTGACTGTCACACTAAGCTGTAGTGATGGCCCACAAACGGAGGTGATGGTCTAGGACACCAAGTGAGGACACCTTCACGGCACATCCCGCTGTTTTCATTGGAAACACCACTGTCCAGGGCACAGCGACGTCACCATGCTGTAGTGGTGTCACCGCTGGCTTACGGGGGCGAGTCGGAACTACGGGTTGATTTGGGCGCGCGGAGGCCAATGTCGTAAACCCCCCTGTACCTCTCAGCATCGTGGGTCTCGGTCAGCAGGCTGAAGGCTTTGCTTGGAATTCCTCATGACAGTGACTGTGACGACAGCTTCGAGGGCGGGGCTGGCGTTCTTTCGTCACCACCTGTATCTGCTTTCACCGCGGGGCCCGGTGCGTGAACACTTCCTGCGTTTACGACGGAAGGGGGTTCGGGTGGGAGAATTCTGCGCGCCCACCCGCTGCACACACGGGCTGTTCGCGAGGAAATGCCACTAACTTGGAGCCCAGACCTGCGTGTGGGGGCGCAAAGGTTTTCCTTGCTTCTATCACCAGGAGGTTCATCGGGGTGACACTGGGGGAAGCGTGCGGGTTTCGGGTGCGCAGCTCCGCAGCACGTCGTCCGCGCTGCCCTGTGCGCGCACCCCCCCCCCGCCCAGCTCTTTCCTCCCCGTGACCGCGTTCTGTCGCGGGTCACCGGCGCTGTCCTGGGTCCGGAACCCTGTTACCCGTGCCCTCGCCGTGCAACTCGCGGCCGGGACCAAACGCACGACGCACGCCTTCCGCGCAGGCGCCTCGGCGGCACGCCCCGGAGGCCGGCGGTGCAGGAGCACAGACGAGCTTTGCAGCCGCGTGGACGGAAACACGCGGAATTCCCCAACGTCTGCACATCACGGAATTCCTTAAAAGCGGTGCCCGGCCTTCATGGCGCGATACGATGGAGGACTTGGTTTACACAGGACATTTTCGGGGCGTCTCATTAAAACACCGTTTTGGGGACTCCAGTAATTCAGCAAGATAGATTCAAGCTCAACATTTAATTCAAATAATTTTTTCAAGTATGTTCATGAGAAAAGTAACATACTGTTATCACTAAAAATTACTAAAATTATGAACATTCCTGAGCCAACAGGACACACAAAGAAGAAAATTGAAATTCCACATTGATTGGCAATGCTGATACTTCTGTCGTTGCACATGCATGTACACACACACATACGTACACGCACACACGTATACACAGACACACACGTACACACATACGTACACATACACACGTACACACACGCGCACACGTATGTACACACATACGTACACACGCACGTACACATGCACGTACACACACGCATGTACACACATGCACACGCACGCACACGCACGTACACAAATACACACATGTACACACATGTACACACACGCACGTATACACACGTACACACGCGCGTGCACACGCACGTACACACACACACGCACACACACGCGCACGTACACACGTACACACACGTACATACACACACACACGTATACACACACGCACATGCACGTACACACGCACACGCACATACACACGTACACACACGTATACACACACGCACGTACACACACGCACGCACACGCACGTACACACGTACACACACATGTACACACACACGCACGTACAGACACACACGTACACACACGCACGTATACACACGTGCACACACACACACGCACACATACACGCGCACACACACACACGCGCACACACAGGCAAACACTGAACGTTACTGAATATCCTGAATATTTTGTTTAAAAATCTCCTTTCCCTCCTTGCATGGACACGTCACCAACATTTCCTCGTCATTATCCATTTCTCTGAATGGCTTTTCGAAATGGACTCTTTTCCTACATCATTGCTCATGTAGAAAATACATATTTTCAAAAAATATTGAAGTTATGTCTACCACCCTCCTGAAATGGTCATCACTGATATTTCAGAGCCGGTTTTATTCCCTATTTACTTAGATGATTCTTCAAAAATCATACTCCTAGGACGTGTCGTGGTTAAAACACGGTAGAAAGCTTAAAAGAACTTGGTTTCATAGAACCAAATGGGACACAGCTTATCTACGTTTGTATGTTATTTGTAAATCTACAATTCTTGGTTTTTATCCTCAAAACAAATATATTGAAAGCTTTTCTCCCCCAGGCCAACTATTTCAAATCCTGAGGACACTTTTCTGTTAGGTTCTATGTATGTTCTGTCGCCCACAAACTAGATGGGTGGATTCTCCAAATGACACAAACCGTGTTTTAGAAAATCAGTAAGCTCTCCACAATTTATGCACCAGAGCAGATTCGTATCTTCTGTCAGCCTATCGGCTCGACGTTCCCTCCGTGAGAATAAGAATCATTTCGTCATCAATGTGAAATTCCCTTCCACTCCATCCCACGCCCCACCCCCACGCACCCACGCACCCACACCCACATGCCCCAGCCCCCAGGCCCCATGTGACTGCGTCCCAGCTCACTGGGGTGACAGCCCGGCCGTCCCCTCCATGGCTGTCCCAGGAACCCACGCAGCACAGCGCACTGAGTGGACAGCAGAGACATGGCGCTCACGTGTCCCAAAGCACCTTCAGCAGAGTCGAGGGTTCACTGTCATCCAGTGTCTCATGACTTACGCTTCCAACAGCCTTCGCCTGTGTCACCCGATGTGCTCAGGATTTGGGGGACCTAATTGAAGCACTTACGTCACCTGTTTGATAATAATAACGAAGGGCCAGGTTTTTACCATTGGCGGCTTTGAAGGGGGGACTCTGTGACATATAAGAAGGTCGACCTAAGCGAGCATAGGCCTAGTGACAAGAACTGACCTTTAGTGCTGTTTCACAGCCCGGTAACCACAGACGACCCGGTTCCTGTGAAGGTGGAATCCCGAGTACCATGCTTTTGGGGCTCGCCCTCCGTAAGACTGAATCACACCCTAACCAGGCGTGTCCTGCACGATGACTTACGAAATAGCAGACCACGTGGATAGGCCGTCCCAGTTAGGACCCACAGCGCCGAGGGGGAGCGTAGCCTCTGGTTTGTGCTGCTCTGGGATGGACCCAGCGGCTTGGTGCGGTGCCGCCAAGGACCCTCCGCGTCACAGTCGTTACTCCGCACGCTCAGAGGCTCCCCTGTCCTTCCACTGAGCTTCCGTGTTATGTTCACAACGTCCTTGGAGACACACAAGGGTCACAGTCTTGCTTTTCAAATTCCTAATTCTGACACCTAGAGGAGAGGAGTGAGCAGGAGCAGGAATGTGCGCGTTGGCTGTACGCATCGGGGTCTGACGTCGGGGTGCGGAGAAACGACGCGTCTAGATTTGGGGTCCCAGGGCAGGAGCGCTGGCTCAGCTGCGTCGCTAAGCGTCGGTCTGGGCGCCCGGGGCTGTGCTGTGCAGGTGGCTCCCCTGCGCCCCGTGTCGTCCTACCCGGGCCGCGTCTTGGGAAACGAGACAGATGCGCTGCCCCGGGGTCGGTCACGGGCGGGCAGGTGTGTCGGGGCGGCAGGGTGGGGGTCCTAACCGCGGGCCTGGCACAACCCCAGCTCCTGACCTTCTGCCAGCGTGCGAGGAAGGTGGCCCTGAGGGAGCCCCGGTGTCGCTCGTCATGAGCATTCCTTCAGTTCTGAAACATCTTGGAACGAAAAGATCAAGTTCTCGTGTTGGAAACTGGAAATTCCCCCTCGGGAACCGCCCCATCCGCACACACCGGATTCAGGGGACACAGGGGTCTCACGGCACCCGCACGCAGCCGCGTGCGCTGGGGCCCCTGGGCGCGGGGACCCTCCCAGCAGACGGCCCGTGAGTCTCCCCGGGGCTTTGGCCGCAGCTCTTCACTGATGAGCTTCGGTTCTGACGGCGAAAAGCCCGGTTCAGCCGGGGCTCCGTCCGCTGCCTCTGTGACGGGCGTCCGTCCTCACCGGGCAGCCTGTGTGGCGTCTCAG
>PVJL010017554.1:0-17930 GCA_004026885.1 Lyroderma lyra
GTTTTAGCCTTTAGATCTTTGATTAGATCCCTGGAGAAATTCAAGTTAAGTACAGTCAGTTCACACCGATAATAGGGAGGGGGAAGAAGCAAAACAAGCAGGAGGCGATGTGTCCCAGCACCCACGCAGCTCCTCGGCTCTGTCCCCACCCTGCTTCCTAGACCCTCGGGGACAAGAGACCACCCTTGAAGAGAAGCTCCTGGTCCTTTTGTTGTTGGTGTTGTTGTTTATTTCTTCCAGGAATGAGCTAAGGCTCTCCAATTAGTTGCAGGTGCAAATATTATGCATGCAATTAATTGTCTTCAAATGGTTAATTATGGGCAGAATTGGCTAATTTAGGGTGCCATTAACTGCTTGCCACTTATTCCGAGAATGCCCGTGGACAGTGGTGTCTGCAGTTAATGTACAAGAGCCATTAGCCTGGAAACCTTGTCCTGTAAATCCGAGAATGCAGCGGGAGGGTGTTTCCCGAGCAGGATTTCGGTCTGGGTTAATTGCGTTGACTCTTTCCCTTGGCTTCTCTGTGCAGCGTGACTGTCAGCGCCGCCCCTGCAAGTTCCTGGCATGATTTGTGCAAACCTGTCAGCAGTGAGAACGCTGGCGGCCCGGGGAAGCTTCTGGACTCCCACAGAAGCCGTGCCCACAGCGCCGGTCCACACAGCCTTTCGGTGATGATGTCCTATGTGACCCACATGTATCTGTTTTGTCACTTTTTTTCTGCACACATTGTGTCCCGGAAATGCAAGGGCGCTAGCAGAGATGGGAGTCGGCATGTCTTTCTCAAGTTCACTGTCTTTGTGCCACAATCAGTTCTAAAGCTGTTGTATTTACACATTTATTAGCAACGATCAGGCTTTAAAAGGTCCTGCGAGCAATCCTCCCACCGGCCTCAGGTCCTCCCACCGGCCTGAGCTAAATGCTGTGCGTCGATGGTCTCGTTCCATCTGCAGTCACCCTGCAGGCTCGGCGCTCGTGCGCCTGTTCTGTTACCAACTCCAGGACGTCTGGCTGCTCGTAACATACAGGGGGGTTCGAGATCAAAGCCCTGGGTGGGACCCCAAGTCCTGGGTTTCCGCCTGGAAGGCATTGAGATGCACCTGTCCAAGTTCTTCGGGGCACAGGTGGGGACCACGGTCACTCTGCTGGCTGAGGACGGGCCACGCTCAGAGACCAGACCCCTGCACCCCCGCCCCCCATGTGAGGTTGCGCCAACCATGGGGCGCTGGACTCGGCCCTGCCCTGAGCTGTCCTCCCTGATAAGGGACAGTCGTCCTAGGAGTGTGAGCCGTTTGTGTGTCTACATGTAGGCCGTGGATGGGAAGTGACATTCCATGGAAAACACCTCCATGGACTGTACAGGGGTCCCCACAGGGAGGGGTGGCTTCTCGGGCTGCATCCAAGGCTCCTGAGAGGCTGTTCTGCGCATCTGGTTCCTGCAGCACCGGGCCAGGGCAAGGTGTCGAAGGGGGCAGCTCTCCGGGCTCCTGCGGTCGCACTCCCGGGCAGGGCGGTCGGCATGCTCACCTGCTCTGGCCTCCAGCACTCCAGGTCGGGGCCACTGGGGCCTTGGCCCGTGATTACCACGAAGGGCACGGGTCACACGTGCCACCGTCTGGACATCAGGACGAAGCGTTTCATCTCCAAACATGAGATGAAAGCCCCTCGAGCTCCCGTGCAGCTGGGATGTGACGCATGTCCGTCACCGGGACCCCCCCCCCCCAACCTGGCGTGGAGCAAGTGCCCTGGACGTGGTGGCCCGCCGGGTGGTCCGTTCATTGCCACCTGCTGCGGTTCTGAGGAGACAAGTTGGGGCGTGCGATAACCTGAGTGCTGTGTAAGGGGAGGGGCAAGTGTGCCCCGCGTCCAGTGTCTCGGGGGGCCGGAGCTACATCCTGCAGCAGAAGGGAATGAACATGAGGGAGAGGAAGGGATCCACCCGAACGTCTGCGTCTGCCACGTGTCACCAGCCCTTCTCGCGCTCTCTCCGAAGCTCCCCGCCTGCCTTGCAGGAGAGGGGGTGTGTACCCCCATTCACACGGGGGGCTGTTGAACCTGGTAGAGCTGAACCCACTTGCCTGAGTCACACAGCGCGTCAGGCAGAAAGAGCTGGACAGAGGGGCCGTGAGGTGGACGATGAGGGCCGCGAAGGCCCCCGGCTTCCCCGTGTGACAGGTCCCCCTCCCGGGACTTCCGGCAAGACGGCTGTGGGTCAGGCTCCCTTCTCACAGTTCCGAGCAGGACGGGTGACGCGAACCATTTTCCGTGGGAAATGTGACTTTTTTGTCTTCCTGACGTGGGTGGCCCGGGGGGACATCTTCCGTTCACGTCAGGCACGCCCAGGGGCGACGCCACCCTGCGCAGAGCCGCTGTGACCCGGCGGGGCTGCCAAGAGCGGTCCGCTCCGCGGGCTCTGCAGGGCGAACCCCATCGGCCCCGGCGTCTGGCCTCCCACTGTCCGCGTCGCCGTCCGGTTTCCCTCCGTGTCTTAGGTCCTGGCCGCGCTAGGACCCCGATCTCCGCCAGCACCTCTTCCAGCCGGGAGGGCTCAGTACCACGTCACCGCCTTCCTTCACAATCGCAGGCGCCCGGTGGCTCCCAGGACCCTCTTGCCATAGTAAGCCTAGGCCTCGCCCCTGCACGTTAACCCCTTTTCTGCCCAGTCTTGCCAACTCCTGGTGACAAGTACCGTGCGTGCCCCCCTCCCAGTGTGAAAGCCATCGCGTGCGCCCGTAGCACAGCTGACCTTGGCCACCCCTCGTTTAGAACCTGTAAAGAAACTGGTTTTTACAAAGAAACGCGGAATAAAGCTGTGTCCTGGCATTTTCTATTGTCACATCACACAAGACACGTCCAGGACAGAGTGACTACAACCCCACCTATATGAGAAGCGAGCTAGCCGAACGACTAAAGTCGGGCACAATTAGTTTTACCTAAATTGTAGTTTCTCAGAGCAATGAAAGTCGAAAGCTGCCTGTTAAGCAAACCAAAGGACAAGGAGTGTAGTTCCTCTATTGACTGTCACCGCTGTGCCAGCCAGCCACACAGATCACTGTCCCGTGTGAAGTACTGTGTGTCACTGGGGCATGCAGCAGCAGGCAATGCGTGCACCGCCCCAAGTCCTGCCGGTAACGCGGACCCCCCACGCCTAGTCCCCGTTCTCGTCCCTGAAGGCGCAGGGGGCACGGCGGTCAAGTACAAGGTTATGGGAATAGGTTGACCTGGATTTGATCTCCACTCAGCTGCCCACTGGCTCTGTGAGCCCAGACTCAGACCTGGTGTGACCGCCCGCACAGGGGGTCGGGGGGAGGTAGGAGAGGTCCGGTGGGGGGTAGGAGGGCTCTTAGGGTGCTCTTTGGCGAGCGGCTTTGCACATGGCTTAAGCCCCATACGCGCTGTTTGCTACAATTATTCTCATTTCGCTCACCGCTGTCTCTTACTTAGAACTTCCAAAATAGCCGTAGAGTCATCATTTTTCAGAGCCAGGCACGGCCGCCCTGCCTTTGTCAGAGCTCGTGCACGCGTCCACCGCGCTGAGCCGTGAACGTGTGTCTGTCTGCACGTAGGACTCGGGGCAGCACGAGACCAGGGCTCTGAGCATTTCCGGTGTCGGAGCCTCAGTCTCATGCGTCCCCTTTGGGCCTCTCCTCGCGAGAAAGACGCTCTGGGCAGAAGGGGGCCTGGTGTGCTCTGGAGTTGCGTCTCTTGGGGCCCTTCAACCGCTTTGTGAACTGTTTTTCCCTCTAAAATTTCACACAGCTGGAACCCAGGGTGGCGTTAGCTCTTTTTCACAGGACCACAAGCCTGGGGACAGTAGGAATTCCGGGGTCCCATCTCTTTCTCCATTCACACGTGCGTCACACTCTCAACCACAGAGAGCGTGCAGCATTTGCGTTACCTGAGTGGACAATAAGGACAGTAAGGCCCACGCGCGGTGCTGTGATGTCTGATGAGAAATACGCATTTGGCTTTTGTCCCCGTTTCTGGCACAGAGCTCTGGGAACACTTAGACTTTCTTAAATGGTGAGAGCTCTAAAGGGGGCCTTTCCTGACATTAGTGAAGTGACCATTGGATTACACCTAAGCGTGAAGCCAACCGTGGGACCACCCCCGGACCTCGGGAGGGGCAGGGGGCTGAAGGTTAGCTGGATGGCCAACGGCCAGGGATTTAATCCGGGGTGCTTGCGTAGTGAAGGCTCCATAAGAACCACAGCGGTGGCGGCGGGGAGACCTTCCGGGAGGTGGGCAGAGGAGCCAGGGAGCATGGTGACCTGGACACAGGGTCTCGCTCATTGTCCCGTGGCTTCTGCTGCAGTCCCTGTAGAGACCACTTCTTTTCGCGTCTCTTTAAGACCGCTTGTGATTTTCATTTCTTTTTTTTTTTTCTGAAAGAGGTAATGCAAACCCCAGGGAAGACGGGGGTTTCGTTTGTCCGTCTGGCTTCCTGCTGTCTCGTGCAGTTCCCAGAATTCCGTTGCGCTGGGTACCGAATGATGGGTGGTCCTCAGTGGGACACTGAGAATCCACGAGAAGGGAACGAAGGAGGCGGTCAGCCCGCCTTTGCGACAAGCGTGCTGACAAACACCGCTCTCCAGACGGGGACTCTTCCCGGGGGCCGTGGCACACCGGTTTGGGACTGTACGTGAGCCCGCGCGTGCGCGCACTGCTTGCTTACTTCCAGCTTAGACGATGGACCGTGCCGCGGGGTGTGTTGGGAGGAGGGCAGACCTGGGGGGCAAAGCGGTCGAAATGGTGACATCACACGAGTGGTCTGAGGCCTCAGCTAGCTCTCCTTTCTGTGGTGCACCTGCGGAATGGGAGCGGTGACATCTGTCTGGGGTCTGCGGGAGGCCTGATGGCACCGACCATCTGGTTCCTGGCCTGGCGCCCGAGCCCCCCGTCCATGGGATTCCCAGCTGGGGGTGGAGGAAAAGACGTTCGAACCCATGGATACGTAACTGTTTCTCAGGACACACAGGTGAGGCTTGTTTCAAAGGCACCAAACAAAAAATAAGTGTGCAGACTTTAATGTGAACCTAACGGGAGAGGCGTCGAATGACAGATCCACGTATCGATGCACTGGGAGACGAGATGAGGGCCGCAGGGGTGACGATTTACTTAAATATACTCGAGCTTGGGAAAAGCAGAGAGAGAAAATTGCTGGCCCCCCAAAAATGTGCTTTGGGATTGTGCCAAATTTGAAAACATTTGAAGAAATCCTGTAAGCTTAGAAGTATGGAAGGATTCTGCCGTTGGCCCGGGCACGAGCGGGGAGGGACACGCAGTGTCAGGTCAGCGACGCGGGCAGGGACCACGCAGGCGTTTCGTGAAGGTCAAAGACACCCCCACTGGGAGCCGGCTGGGGCCCTTCAGAAATGAGACCCTGACGTTGGTTGGGAGCTGGCTGTCCCGGGCCCAGCCCGGCCCGGCGTGAATGTCCCCGGAGGCCACACCGTGAGGACTGAGCACGGGCCACGGGACGTGCTGTGGGTGTGACGAAGCCATGGCGTTCGAGTCCTCACCAAGGACCCGGGGCGGGGCAGGGGCGCCCGTAGAACGGGGTTCACGGCCACGTTGTGTCCGTGCGGTCCGCTGCCCCATGTTTTCTGCTTTTTGTCTTATTACGAGATTTGTCGGGGTGACATTGGTTAGTAAAGTTACCAAGTTTCAGGTGTACAGTGCTGTAACGCGTCTCCGACGTGTCGCACCGCCTGCTCACCACGCAGACGGTCTTCCATCGCCGTTATCTGGCCCCCGTGTCCCGCGGAGTCTGCCGTCACACCTGGCGTGGAAAGGCACATGCCCTCCCCTTGCTTTCGCCAGTACGGTTCCCCCAAGTCCTGGGCTCGGCATAACGCATGCATGTGACTATTATTTAATGTTGAGCGTGCACGGACATGCACGCTAGAGTCCCTTTGCAACACGTTTGGCAGCATCTTGTCAAGGACAAACCAGATTTTCGGCTTCGAAGAATCCGATTCTAGTGCCGCCCTCCCGAGGGGGCTGAGCCATCATTCGCTGATCCCGGGGCGTGTGCTGGCCCTGCGACGGGTCCGGAGTTCGCAGAGAAGGGTGCTGGCCGCTGCCTGTCCCCACAACAGGCGCATGACACGGCGGCGGGGCTGTGAGACCGGGCGTGGCACTAGGCCTCGGCACCCCGCGTGGGAACACGTCCGACAAGCCCGTCTGGCCCTCCTCCCCTCCGGCCGCCTTCGGTACGTCCTGACGGCCCAGGGCCTGCCTCCTTGAGGAAGGTACGTTTGCGCCAGCCATGCAAATTCCGGGTCACGGTATTTCCAGAACATTCTGACGACTCTGCAACCTGGTATTCGGGTCCTTCCCAGGCTGTGGCTGCACGTTCTGTGCACGTTTTTGTAATGATCCCACCAGATTGATTTGGTCAGTGTCCCCCACACGCCTGTGCCTCTGCAGCCCCTGGTCTTCGTCCACGTCTCTCCGTGCCGCACGGAGCTCCGCGCCCCCTCTCCACCCGTCAGCAGTCGGGCTGTCCTCAGGCTGCGGGACAGGCCAAGCTGGGGCCTTTCTGCACACGTGACGGGCAGGTCGTGGGACACGGAAGCGAGCGAGTCCCGAGCTGGCTCGTGGCTGCTCCGGTCATACCCGTGGCTGTGGCCGAGGTACCCCCGGCCTGACCATCCGTTTTCTTCCCCTCGAAATGGAAATGCAGCGCATGTTGCTGAGAGTGATGGGAACTGAGGTGACGTGAGGTCCCGTGAGACATGGGCGGAGAGACGTGGATGGTGGTGGGACGTCATCGGTGAGACGGCAGTGGGATGTGGGCGGTGGGACGTGGGCGGTGGGACGTGGGCGGTGGGACGTGGGCGGTGGGACGTCAGCACTGCAATGTCAGCACTGTGGTGCCAGCACTGCGGTGCCAGGCGCGCACCGAGCCCGCTCCAGCCCCCACGCCGTCTGGACGTAGTGATCTCTTTTTCTCTTTTTAACTCAACTCGAAGGGCAGCTCCTTGTCCTCCAAGGCTCCCCTCCTTTGCACCACTGTGACCAAAACGGTGACCTACATGACAATGTGAGCCTTGTACCCATGCCACGAAGCCTCTTAAGAGGACCGTTTCTGACTGGCTTAGGGGCATTTGAAGTGATCGTGACAGTTCGACATTCGCCTTGGAAAAACCCTACACAGCACAGTTTTGTTTCACTTCACTTGTTAATTTTTCATCTTCCTGGAAGTGTCACGGGACAATGTACTATGTGCCAACGTTAGAAATTTGTTTTATGAGAAACCAATTGCCCTAGGAGGAGGAGGTACTAGTCCTGGGGCTGCCATAACCAATCACTGAAGACGGGGTGGGGGGGGGCCTCGAATAGCATGTGTGTTTTCTCACCGTCCTGGAGGCCGACGTCCCCAATAAGGGTGCCGACAGGGCCGGTTTCTGGTGGGAGCTTCGTCCGGGGGGCAGGCGGCCGCTGTCGGGCTGGGTACACACACGGTCCCCTCCCGTGTGCACAGAGAGGGTGCAGCGAGCTCACAGGCGGCTCAGGACACGAATCCCACAGGCCCAGCTGGCCCAGCCCTCATGACCTCTTTGACCTTATTTACTTTCTTAGAGGCCTCAGCTTCAAAGAGAGTCACACTGGGGCTTAGGGTTTTGACAGAGAAGAGGTCGGGGGACAGAAGTATTCGGTCAGTAACGAAGGGGTGTCATCTGGAAACATTCTCATGGCCCTTAGTTCAGGTGAGGGTACAGCCTCCCTGCCTCCCCTTCTAGGTTGATGGATAGAAGGAAGATGCACGGGGTCGCCCTCTCCATTCCTGTCTTCCAAAACTTCAAACCTTGTTTTTAAAGTAAGACCCCCAGGCTGTGTTTTTCACTGGTGGCGTCTAGGAGTCTCGATGCGAGGACTTCTCCAAAGCACATGGAGAATGGACAATAGCCACTGCCTACGTATTGAGCAGAAGGTGACCTGTCTGCCCGCATCCCCAGGGATATGCATATTTTTGTGAATCGTTCCTGTTTAATTAAAAAGGAACAGAATCATAGGCCCTGAAAATAGATAATGTACAGGTGATCAAGAAGGAAATTGTTGACTCATGACTAAACAGTGCAGATTTTTATGCCAAAACCAAATATTTATTACTTCACCTCCCTTCCATCTATATCGAAGCATGCACACGCACACACATACACACGCACATACATGCACACACACGCATGCGCACAGGAATGCCCATGCACACACACACATACACATGCACACGTACATGCATACACACATGTACACACATGCATACAGGCACACACCACACACATGTACATGCATGCACACACAAATGCACGCACACACATGTAAACAGGCACACAGGCACACATGCACACACACATACATCTCTAGTATGTGTGGAAACATGTCAAAATAAGTATACAGATTTTTTTACTGAATTTGCAGCATATCTACAAACCAATCCAAAGCAACGGTTGTGCTTCAACTCTACGACTAGAACTTAAGGCGCCCTACAAATGTGACAGCACGTGAAATTTGTGGACACGCTACAAACACTCTCTGTGGAACAACCCTCCAGCTCCGCTTCCCCACCCCCTCCCGGCCCAGCCCCGGGCCCTGCTGGGTGTCATCTCTCCTCATTCATGTTTTCACGTATGTTAGACTCGTGGAGCTTGATGAATTTAAGCTTGGGCATTGCACCGATTCCAGATCTCACATGAATAACTCTTTCATTTACTTAATAGCTGCAGCAGAGCCATAAAACTGTAATAGTTTATGACTTTCAGGATATAACCTGCAACCACAGCCAGGATAAATTATACTGCGCCGCACTTTACGGCCGTGCGCGGCACACACAGGCCCTCCCCGCGGGCGTGCCGGCCGGGCGGGGGCGGGGTGGGGACTGCTTGTTCATTTGTTACTTGTTGGCTACACAGCGCCTTCGTCCCACGGCCCGGGAGCCCACGTTTCCGAGTGGAGGCACCCACAGCCACAAAGGCAAGCTGTTGCCATCCCACCCGGCCGGGCTCGCGTAGCGGCGTCCGGCGCGCGTGGCCAAGCAGACTTCGGTTCTGCCGCAGGCGCCCACAACCAGCTTCAAGGAGACGTCGCCGTCCGAAAGGTGGGTGTGGGGCAGGGCCCGGGGCGGCACTCGCTGCGCCCCTGTTTTGTTCTGTTGTCCAGAAAGAGGAGTCCCGATGACGTGATCCTCAGTGGGTCACGCGGCTTCCAAGCCCTGCTGCGTGTCTTGGCTCAAGGTGCCGGCGGCCGCTGCCCTGGGCGCCTGTAAGTGAACGTCTGAGTAAAAGATGAAGGTGACAGGACACCAGGACTTGTTAAGGGCCCGAGGGCGAGGGTGAGGCAGGCCAGCTTCGGAAATGACCAGGGCCTTTCACTTCTCCCTGCACCTGCTGCCCCAAGAAGCCTTGTGTGAGAGAGGAGGCCTGGGGTCTGATCTGCATATGAAACAGCTGGTCTGTAGATGAGGTCATTCATCCCAGGCCAGTGCTGGGGACCCACTGTTGTCTGGCAGTGGCCCTGGGGTCCCTGCAGGCTCCTTGAGTCAGCAGTCCCCCTCACCCACTTGGAATTCAAGTCTAGGATTGACTTGGACGAATACATCTCTGGAACATCGAATGCAATGGTAAGTTCAAAGCCTGGACCAGCGAGGCCTTCCTTCGATGACTTCGGCTTGTCAGCTTGGCTGTTGTGTCCGTGACAGTCATCCAGTTAACCTTTCTGCCTCCTTCTCACTGTGTGGATGGGCAACGCTTTAGTGCATAGTACAGCACCCGCTGTGGTCACGCTAAGGAAGAGCGTATTGTTTGATCACACAGCGAAAGCAGAAATGAAAAGGAGTGCTCTCGCCGTGGCAATATGTAAATAAGGCAGAATCAGATTTGGATAATTGATTCCCACTTTCAAGAAAGTTCTCTCACTCTAAAATTCAGTTAATCTGATGGTTCTTTCTATATGTGTGCAAATGCACACATGTATTTATCTGTGTGTACACACACACACACACACACACACACGCACGTATTTTAACCACAGACTCTTTCAATAGAAACCTACAAAAGAATGAAATAGCGAATAGGAGTCAGCCAGTGCCTTTGTGCGCCTTTGTGTGTGTATCAAAAGAGGACAGTCATTTCACTTGGCTTGATTTAAACTGTACTTTTCGATGGCTTCGTGGAGTTGATTCGTAGAAAAATTTCTGGAGCAGAATTCTCTCCTAAAAATTAGATATCAAGAACCAGGATAACAATTTAGTTTCAGTGCCGTTAAGATGAATCCTACACGTGACACGTGTGCATCTTATCAGAGATCCTTTTTCTGGGATAAATATCTTCTTTTGTTATATTTCCCTGGTTCATTACAGCTTTTCAATAACCAACTACGGGTCCTGGCTATAGAAATAGCTTTTCAGATTAGGACCATCCTGGAAGGTTAAGGAAAACTTGTCAACATGACTGTAACTATAATAATGCAAGGACACGGGTAAGAGGACAAAACAGGGCTCCTGATTTTTGTTAGGACCCGCCTTGGACAAGGACCATCAAACAACACAGAGCGCTGGTGTTACATTTAGGAAATGATTGGCCTTCAGCGTGGTGAGTGAGGCACGCCTCTCTGATTTCGGGGGGACGACTGAGGTGGTAGTCAGAAGGAAACCTGTCAGCAGTGAAAGCCTCTGAATGCCGTGTTCCGTGCTTTTGTAAGATTGGCAATTGCACTGGATGATAGTGGGGTACATATCTTTTATGTCTTGCAAAACTGGCAGAAGTGTGGACGTGATGGCCTGTATTTGCCTAAGGGTTTAACATTCAGTCACTGCCGCTGAACCTCCCTTCCTTCACATGCAGGACCTGAGGCTCCAGAGGCTGGGACTCAAGGTCACTTAGCAAACCCAGCACCAGGAGGAATGGGGTCTTCCCTGTCCAACTGTGCCCTCAACAGTGAGCACTGACAGGTACGTGTTGGGGACCGTCGGCTGGGCACATGAAAACATATTATTATAGGATAATTTTATCTATATAATTATATGATGTATGTCAAAGGATGATGATAATTAGGAAGTGACATATTTTTTCAAAGTGGCATGTTAAAAGGTGAAAATGGACACAAAAATGGAATACCATATTTGTTAGACCCAGTTCTGGAAATAGTCTGGTCTGGGGAGGCAGGAGACGTGGATTTCTTCCCTGGGCCGGGGAGTAACGGGCTACCAGATGCTGACTGTCATTAACCGAATTCTTGTATTTGCAACGTCATATCACCAAGTGTTAGGAGGACCGGGTACCAGGGCGAGTTGAATTACCATCTAGATCCAGCCTGACCCCCGACCTTTCTTACAAGCCGAAAGCGCTTTCACACTGAAGCTCTTGGCCACAGACGAATGAGCCGCCAGCAGGCCCGTGGGCCTCGAGAGGCTGTTCAATGCGTGCAGCAGTGAAGTGGTTAACTTCAGTCATCTCCTAGGCAACCGGCACTGACAGCCCACCATGGAGTCCTGCGGAGATTACTGGTCTACTGTTTAATACAGTAAATGTTGATTGCTATTGATGGCCCTTTTTTTTTTAAAGTCGGTTTTTGTTACTGTGTTCAAGTTCATGCCAAAGAGCACGTTATAAACCCGGGGATATTCTCTGTGATGGAGAGAACTTGACATTTAAAAACAGTATCAACAACAGCAGTATTTGTAAAAAAAAAAAAAAAAAAAAAAAAAAAAAAAAAAAAAAAAAAAAAAAAAAAAAAAAAAAAAAAAAAAAAAAAAAAAAAAAGATTCTCTAACAGTGAGTATGCAGTTGCTGAGATTTGAATGTTTTCGATGTGAAATGGCCACAAGGAAAATAACCTACATTGTGTCCGCCTTGTGAAAAAAACCTATAGAACTGCATCTGCCTTCTTCACTAATGGGGAAAAGGTTCATTTCTGCACATTACATGTAACTTGATTTTAAGGTATTGGACATTTTGCGATCTATTTGCCTCTTGTTTTGTTTTGTTTTTAAACTAGAGTCTTGGTTTTTAAAAGCAACCGAAGGAGAATCGTACGTACGCCTCATTCGCAGACACATGTACGAAGATTCAGTCCACGTCCCTCAAGCCTGTTTCCTCTTCTTGGGCAGCTTCCTCGGGTGTTGGGGTGCTGACAAGTGATCCCAGGAAAACAAGGGCCTCTGAGCTTAAGGAGCAATTCAGCTGCTAGGGAGACTGGGGGAGCGTCCATAGCAGCCCCCCTGCAAGGCTGGGCAGGTCGGAGGGGTGGGGCAGGGGTCGTTGGCATTTAGCATGCTGCATAATAAAGAACCAGGTTCCTGGCCCGCCGGGCCGCTCACAGCCCGCGACGTGACAGCTATTCTGTGGCCGGTGCTCCAAGACTGACTTGCTCCAGGAAGTAGTCCGGTTGGAGGTGGACTTGGTTTGTTTCTCTGCTATCTGATTATTGTCCCCAATGTAACTGATGGGGATTTAAATACAACAACAGCAACAAAAAGGAATAGCTTACTGATCGATTGCAGGGCAGATGTAGGTGCGCACGTGAAACTGAGTGTGACATCACACATGGTTCTGCAGTTTCACAACAGCACAAAGGCTGAGCCCTGGAAGGGACAGAGGGTGAGTCCTGCCAGGGGCTTCCTTACGCACCGGGGGCACTCAAGGTCACCACGGGGGGTGCAGGGCGCCTTGTCCTACGCAAGGGCGTTGCTAAGCCCAGTCTTTAAGTCCAGGAGGAGGGCCTCACATGCACCCGGGCCGCGCTGGGTATTTTGCACTTGTTATTTCCACATTTCTGAGATCTATATCCCTTTGTTACTGTAGATCCCAGTGGCAAATCAAAGCTTTTCCCCGCCCCCTAGTAACGTCCTGGTGTTGTGTCACCCTCCCTCTGCTCGAGATTAGAAAAACCAACAACACGAGTCCCAGATGGAACGAACAGGGGACGCGCAGGGATGCCCGCGAGTTTTCTTCCCGCACCGCGTCCCTCTCCGGCAGTCCATTCTGTGCTGCTCCCCACGTCAGCCGTGCATAATCCTGTGCTTTTCCGGGGGATTTATGCTTGTCGGCTTTCTCCGGGCCGCGCCATGCTAGATAAAGGGAGGCACGTTCCCCTGGTAACCGCGGCGCCCGCGCCGGCCTGCCCCGCCCCGCAGCGGAAGCGGGCGGTGGGCGGGGCGAGCGGCCGCTCATGCATAAACATGAGGGACTCCTAGCTGGAAGCCCAGGGTGTCCAGCCTCACGCTGCGCTGAGCTTGCCTGATATCCCTATTAAATCGGCCCTTCGAAACATCTGCGACCGGAAAGCAAGAAAAGTCTCCATTCTTTCCGGATTCAAACCCATTTCCAGTGAAATGTCACCCAGACGCCACGGAGGACGGAGAAGGCAGACGCTCGCTGTCGTGCTCAGCCTCAAAAGGTTATGTCACCGTGGCCAGCGGCCTCTGGGGCTGCGGGCGGAGCCCGGGGCTGCGCCCCCCAACGCAGGGGTTGCTAGGAGATAAGTCCAGCGTTCAGGCGCCGTGGCCGGGGCTCCCTCTAATTGACAGCTCCTTACCCTAAGGGGCTCATTCTAACCTTGGGACCCAGACTATAATGAGAGGGCAGCCTGCCCTCACCCCTGTTTCGGGGGGAGGCAAGGCGATGACTGGCCTCCTGTTTTGCTGGGGGCCTGTTATGCTTCCTTAGGACAGAGGCACAGAGGGGCACAGCGGCTGCTGTCTGCAGCCCCCCGCCCCCGTCTGCATCTCAGGGCGGTTTCATTCCTGCCACCTGAATAAACTTTCTCTTTTAGTGAAGACGGGGTCCCTTTGAAATGAAACGAGGATGCAAGGAGGGCAGGCCTTCACAGAGCTTTCAAAGGACTTGGAATTTGAGCAGGGAAGGTGGATTTCTTTAAAAAGGGTGGGGGCAGGGAAAGAGGCGAGGAAAAGAAAGAACACACCAGATCTCCACGTCCTGCCGCTGCCTCCTCCCCCCAGGGCCAGAAGGAGCTTTCCCTGCACGCTGCTGCTCCTGAGATGTTATTTAAGACCCGGAGGCAAACAATACAGCCAGAGCCGTGAAGGTCCGCAGGCCTGCAAAAGGACACGTTTGCTTTTGTGCCACCGATTCCGCGAGGGTGCCGACTCCTTTTTGTCTGACCAGAGCACATGCAGATCAGTGGAGTTAGTGTGAAAGCCTGGAGCTGGTGCACTGCGTGGCCCGGTGGGCCCGTTGTGTTTGTGAGGCTCCGTGAAGCAGCACAGTGTGGGAGGGAGGCAGCCTCCCGTGAGGGGCTGAGGAAGTGAAAAAGGACCCCGACACCAGGGAAGGACACCCCAGCGCCAGGCTTCCACCGCCCACCCCGACCCACCCGAGCCGCTCATGGCCGATTTAATAAAAAAAATCACAGCCATCTGCATTTTGCATGTGAATGTGGCGATTTCATGGGTAGCAAACCCCGATCCCAGCATTTCCTGCAAAGACCAGAAGTGTTCTGCTGGGGTCTTTTTTTCCTGCTGCTTCCAACCCTGTTTTAAACATGGATCACACAGTTTTATTAGCGGTCGTAATCGTTGGAATAAGATCCTTCTTTTTCACAAGGAGGGGATTGCTGAAATTTCATTTAATTGTGAGCAGGCTTCTGGAAGCCTTCAGGGAGAAATACCTGCAGAGTCAGGGCGGCACTGAGCTTATCCTTTGTGATTGTAAACAGACACTAAATTCATGCATATTCACCCCACAGAGGCCGGCAGAACGGGTGCAGAAGGCCCCCGTCAGAGCACGTTCCTGAGCTCAGCGTTCTGCTAGTTTTTCCTGCTTTTTTCTAAATGTGTTATTGAACTTCTTTTCAAACAGGACTGCATATAAAGTGGTATTATTTTTAAATGCCACCTTTGAAGGACTAAAATAAACAAACCCACCAACACCATCTTTACAGACTTTTATTTACCTTTGTATTCAATTTATATATATGATTTAAAGAGAAGGAGGGTGTATCTAGGAAAAAGGAAAAATGTTAATAGTCAAAATAATAAATAAGAAGGATTTCTTCTTGAGCATGTTCTTTTTAAAAAATGATGGGTTTTATGTGGATATAATTACAATTTATAGAAGAGTTGTGATCATAGTACAGAAACCTTAGACCCTTTAACTAAATTCACCAATTGTTTACATTTTCCCCACTGCACTCGCAAATTTTCTTTGTCTGTGTGTGTTTTACCTTTTCCTGAACCTTTTCGTGATACGTTGAACACAACGTGTTTCTTTACCTCTAAACACTTCAGTCTAATTTTCCTGGGAAGGTGTTTCTCTCATATCATTGATCCACGTCAGGAAATGCTAACCACAGCGCAAAACTACTGTCTAACTCACAATCCAGAATCGCATTTTGTTTGTTGTCACAATAATGTTGTTTGTTGCCACGCTTTCCCACGCCTAAATTCCAGAACTCATGTCATGTGATGTACCCAGAGGACATATGCGATCACCACACCAAGTAAGATTTAGGTTTATGGCGCCATCCTGCACTGATCTATGGTCGTTTTCAATATTAAACATCTGGAGGAAGGGGACGTCCTGAGATGAATCGAGCACTGGTTCTGGGGTGTCCCTTACGCAGGAGGTAAGTGTTGACCACCTCGAAAGAGAAACAGGCCCCTCATGCTCATATGTCACCTAAAGCAAAAACCCATCATGCTGATTTAAATTAAAACATTTTGTAAGACATCGTGAACTTACACAAAATGAGGAATGCTATTAATTCCAAATCGCTGTAGAAACCCGGGTGCACACGTCTGAGAGCCTTACACACAGACTGTTCTTAGTGCAGGATGGGAGAGGGGGTGAGAGAGGAAGAGAGGTGAGAGAGAGAGAGAAAGTACGCAGTATTATGGAGTCAGCTCGGGATGCAAAGAAATAAAACTGTGTAGCAAAAAGCAAGGGCGAATTTAATGTTAAAAAGTAAGTTTCTGCACCTTCTTATTATCAAGAGTGTGATTTTGTAAAAGGAGTCCTCTTGCCACTTTTGCTCCTGGGGCCCAGTGGGCCCATCTGGGGTCCAGGGAGCACGCTCTCTGTCTTATGTCCCCGTCAGCCAGGGGAGGGGGAATGGCCACCCCTCTCCATGTGGTGCTGGCTTTTGTGCACATGCGTGTAGATGGGTGTGTGAGCTTTGCGAGTGTGTGCCAGTGTCCCATGGCTGTCACATGGTGCCAACTTAGGATGCTTGTAGTCTTCTCCGAACTCTGCACTTGTAAGTACAATTTAAAGGCCATCCTAGGTGGCCATAAAATCACCCACATGCCTCCCTTCTCCCCGTCTATGACTGGGGCATTCGGTGCCTCTGACCCTGGGAAACTTCATGTGTGCACACACACCACCGTCCTTGACATAGCTGCAAAACGACGTGCCTGGAGCCACGGCTGCCAGCCCCTTGCCCCCCGTGTGTGTGTGTGTGTGTGTGTGTGTGTGTACGTGTGCACGCGAGCCACAGCTTTCAGGGTTTTCCACGCGATTAAAGCAGACATTCATTCTATTTTCATGGACGATGATTTTTTTATAACTCAGTTTTAAATATATTTTTTAAAACTTTGCATTTCTGTTCCCAAGTAGACAACCGACTCGGGTCCCAGCCTGTCAGACGGTGTGGGTGTGGCTTCGGGGCTGGACGTCCCTCAGGGGGAGAGGCAGGTCCCCGATGACCAGGGAGCAGCGACGTAGTAGGTGGGGGTGCCTTCAGAAGTGGTCACTGAGTCCAATTGTTCTCAAAGGCGACACTGATGGGTCCGGGGGAGCAGCGCTCGGTTCCTCCAGCTATGAAATCCCAGCAGGAGAGAAAACACTTCATGACCACAAAAGCAGGTGTGGGTGCTGGACTGCATCCCCCACGGGAACCTGGGCACTTGGAGACCCCGCGTCACGGATCTGTGTGCGCTCACGTCATTTTGTAAGGGGGTAAGCAGGTATAGGGCAACTTACTCACCTTTGCCATCGGCTGAGTGACCTGTGACGTGGCCGCGGGCTCGCCCTGGTGCTCCACGCGCACATGACAGATGGACTCGCGCGCCCACCGACCCGCCCTTCCCACACCGCCCAGGGAAGGGACAGGATGCTCAGCCTGCAGGGAGATCCCGAGGATCCAGGCCCGGGCGGCAAACACAACCCAGACGCGCTCCTAACAAGGCAGCGCGCTGGGAAAGGCCACCGAGCGGGCGGAGATCGTCTGGGCTGCGAGGGCCTTGAACTTCACGGCAGACCGGGAGGTGGTCGGCACGCGCTGGGGTCCACTTTGTCTTATCTCCGAGTGCGGTCGGTCACCAGCGGTGCCCTCCTCCCCGTCACACCTCCGGCGCCTGGCGTGTCCCCACGGGTGCATGCAAACATCCGTGAAGCCCCACGGCGCCACCCGCACGCACGGGCCACCCATGCAGGGGTCCGAGGACAGAAAAGGCGCACAGAACACACGTGCTCAACGGGCGGGCATCCCCATGCGTCCCCTGCTCTGTGTCCTCTCTGATTTCTATCACTGAGAGAGTGGGGTGACCTCACGGGGTAGTTTAAGGGGGGCTGTCCGGAAAGATTCCAGCCCCTGTCCGTACAGCGAGAACGGTTACGGGCCGGGTACTTTCCGGCCGGCCCGCGTGTGTTTCTGAGCTCACCTAGGGCTGACGTCACGGCATTCCGGAGGCTTCCTTTTCTTTTTACGACTGTTTTTCAGCTCCTCCCTCCTCCGGAAGGTTCCTTTTGGTCTCCTTGGAGGTCCAGCCCAAAGCCCAATATGTGACTTCGTCTCCCGGTGCTTTGGCTCCAGGCTGACGGCGCTCAGACGTAGGTGCTGCTCGGGGTCCACCTTTGAAATGCCCCTGAGTGACGGCTTCGGAGCTTCCTGCTTGGTACCGAGTGGTGGAGCAGGTGCCAACGGGGCAGAACACGGTGGGCGGGGCCGGGCTGGGCCTTCTGCTCCATCAG
>PVJL010017555.1:0-17939 GCA_004026885.1 Lyroderma lyra
ATAATAGCATATTCATTAATAAAAAGTAATGAATGACTGATCCAGATGAGAACATGGGTAAATCACGTTCAGTGAAACAAACCAGGCACAAAAGCCTACCTATCATATGATTCCATTGATTTAAAGTCTTAAAACAGTTAAAAGAAATCTATGGTAGCGATAATAATAACCATTGTCTTCTGGAGGATATATATTAAGGGAATTACATGCAAAAAATATGACTTTAAAATACAATCTTCAGACACATTCTCATTAGTAAATGAATGCTTATTTGTGTTTTAAGTTAAAAAACCATATCTTTTTTAAATGATTTCAATTTGTTTCTGTGGTATAATGAAATTTTCTGTCAAATAACCACAAAATTTGAAAAATTAAAAATATATCCATTGGGGGTGGGAGAGGTGGGTGGAGGAGCCAAATATATGGTAAACAACTCACACTGGGTAATGAACATATAATGCAAGACATAGACGATGCACTGTAGAATTGTACACCTGGAACCTATGTAATTCTTGCTAACCAATGTCACCCCAATAAGTCTAACAATAAATATATATACATATATATTTTTATATATTCATTAATAAAATATTTCCATATTCCTCTAAATGTAAGTCTTTATTATAGGAAGTTTTTATAATTATATGAAAATCATATTAATAAATAAAACAATAAATAAATCTGCTTTAATTTCTCAGGCATATTGAGGGTGGGACAATGGGAGATGCCCTCTAGGTGCTTGAGTTCCTTGGTGAATGAATAAATTTGGTCCAACCTGGAGAAATTACTCAGTAAATTGAATAGGAAACGTTCAATATAAAGAATTATTAATTATAACAGACCAAAGCTATAACAAGGGAATGGCTAATAAGAAGAAAAGAGACCTCTACAGGAATAGGAGATGTGAGGTACAGCCACTACTCCACAGGTGGGATAGAATGCACATGGAAGAAGTCCCCACCCCTATTCCAGAGCTGAGACCCAGATCACATTGGAGAAAACACAGCTGTGTTTCATCGGATGGCAGAGCATTCACTGTGGAGCTGGACCAGTAAAACTTGCTGAAATCTGCCTTCTAGTACTTGACAGAAAACCATCCCCTTGGGTGCTGGAATAAGAGGTTGACAGGTAAGTGTCTCACTGTGGGCATTCTTCTACAAAAACACCTAAAAATGGGAACACTTGAGGAAGCTGCTGTCCTCTAGGTGCTGGTAGTCACTGCACTGCAAGACCCTGGTGCAGGTGAACTTGTCACTGAAGAGACCTCCCATGCTGCAGGATCCTGCCAAGAAGGTAAACCAAAGCCAGAAAGGAAAACCCTTTCTTCCTGTATACTCTCCTGACAAAGTTTGATATTTTACCAAATGGCAAAAGAAAATACCTGAAGGCCCCATAGGTCTCTGTATAAGGTCTGTAAATATCTAAGCACTATGCTTTTTTGTACACATAAGACAAATTTTTTAAATGAAATAAAAATAAAAAAAGAAAGAGAAGAACTGACAATTTATAACTCAGAAATACAAATATAGAGCCTTCACTGAACAGGCAAAAGGTGAATTTGGAGCTAAAAGTCAGTAAATCAATCCACACCTTTGACTACTCAGCTTCTATATGCAACCTTCTATACACATTTGAGACACATAAAGCAATAAAATAGCTCTGTCTTTACATCTCCTTCAAGATATAGCTAACCTTCTTACAATTGAAGAATGTCTCACGTTTCCCCAAAATGATGAAATGCACATTTGTACTTGTGCCATCGCTGATTATATTAATAATTCTTCAAAGTCAGTCAAATTCCCTCTGAAAATTTTGTTACTTTTCACTGCATTGTAAAGTTAATTTCCAATTACTTGTATATGAAATAAAAATGGGAAGAACAGAAGAAGCACAGATGTCATTTGAGGAGCGCAAGGCCACTTTGAAGTGGTATTTGAAATTTGAGAACATTGTGTGAGTTTCCCCCACGTTCTTTTTTTTCATCGGGGTGACACCTGTTAGCAAGGATTACATAGGTTTCAGGCATACAATTCTACAGTGCATTGTCAACTTGTTGTATAATAAGTTCACCACCTAATGTGACTTCTCTTTCCATCCCCTTATATTTAGCTTCCCCCCCTCCTCTCCCACCCCCTCCCCTTTCTCCCCTCCTTAACCCACTTGTCCCCAAATAAACATTAAACTATCGATTGTGTCCATGGGTTATTTGTTTGTTCATTTCTTTTTTCTTTGCTTTCAGTTTTATATTCCATATGAGTGAAGTCATACAGACACCCCTTGACTTCTACCTATGGGGGAACTTAAAGGCTGTGATGTACCATAGCAAACCAGACACACTGGCAGTACTTTGGGAAGAAATTGAAAAGGCACATAGTGATACAAGTGGAAACTTTGGTCAATGTTGCTCAAGCAGTAGTTCACCATAATCAGAAGTGTCTGGACACTATGGTAACCACTTTGAGCACTTGTTGTAATTGCAGAAGTCAAACATGACTTCTATTCATCTTTCGTTATCATTATATATTGAGTGTAATATAGTTTTTTCCTTTCTTAATGTGTATACATTTTTTGACAGTCTCTGTATAAGGTCTGTAAATATCTAAGCACTATGTTCTTTTGTACACATAAGACAAATTTTTAAAATTAAATAAAAACAAAAAAAGAAAGAGAAGAACTGACAATTTATAACTCAGAAACACAAAAGATTATAAGAAAATGAACAATTACATGGCAACAAATTGGACCACCTGAAAGAAATGGATAGATTCCTAAAAACATACAATTTTCCAAGACTGAATCAAAAAGAAACAGAAAATCTGAACAGATCAATAATTACTAACAAAATTGAATCCATAATAAAAAAACTCCCAACAACCAAAAGCCTTTGACCAGATGACTTCAGAGGTGAATTTCACCAACATTCAAAGATGAATTTATTCTTCTCAAATATTCCAAAACATTGAAGTGAGGAAAATCCCCCCAAGCTCATTTTATGAGGCCACCATTATTCTGATTCCAAAACCAGACATAAAACATTACAAAAGACCAATACCTTGAAGAAATATTAGCAAACCAAATTCTACAATACATTAAAAGGATCATACAACATGACACAGCGGGATGTTTTCCTGGGGTGCAAGGTTTAATATTTGCAAATCAATTAACATGATACACTACTCAAACAAAATGCAGGAAAAAAATAATATGACCACATAAATAGATGTAAGAAAAACATTTGACAAAATCCAGCATTTGTTCACGATAAAAATTCTCAACAAAATGGAGAAAGGAGACCATACCTCAAAATACTAAAGGCCATATATGATAAACCCACTGCTAACTCATACTTAACAGCCCAAAGCTAAAAGTTTTCTCCTTAAGATCAGGAACAAGACAAAAATGTCCACTTTCACCACTTTTATTCAATATAGTATGGGAGATCCTAGCCACAAAAATGAGACAAAAAAAAAGAAATAAAAGACATCTAAATTGAAAAGAAAGAAGTAAAACTATGATTATTCACAGTTGACATAATACAATATACAGAGAACCCTAATGATTCCACCAAAAAATTATTAGAACTGATAAATGAATTCAGTAAAGTAGCAGGATACAAAATTAATATTCAGAAATAAGTTGCATTTTATACACCAATAACAAACTATCAGAAAGAGAAATTAATAAAATAGTTTCATTTAAAATTACATCAAAAATAAAATACCTAGAAATAAATTTAAGCAAGATGGTAAAAGACCTATACTCAGAATATTATAAGACATTGAAGAAAGAAACTGAAGAAGATACAAATAAATAGAATCATTTACTAGGCTCATAGATTGGGAGAATTAACATTGTTAAAATGCCCATACTACCCAGAGTAATCTATATATTCAATACAAAACACCAATGACATTTTTCACAAACTAAAACAAATAATCCTAAAATTTTACGGAACCATAAAAGACCCCAAGTAGTCAAAGTAATCTTAAGAAAGAACAAATTTGGAGGTATCACACTACCTGATACCAAACTATACTACAAGACTATAGCAATCAAAATAGCATGGTACTGGCATAAAAAAAGACACGCAGATCGATAGAACAGAGAACCCAGAAATAAACCCATGCCTATATGGTCAGTTAATCTATGACAAAGGAGGTAAGAATATACAGTGCAGTAAAGACAGACCATTCAATAAATGGTGCTGGGAAACTGGATAGATGCATGCAAAAACATGAAACTAGACAATCTTCTTACATTATATACAAGAAGAAATTCCAAATGGATTAAAGACTTGAAATGTAAAGACCAAACCTACAAACTCCTAGAAGAAAACATAGACAGTAAACACTCTGACTTTGCTCTTAGTAATACTTTTATTGATACATCTCCTCAGGCATGAGAAACAAAAGAAAATAAATAAACAAATGGGACTATATCGAACTAAAAAGTTTTGTAAAGCAAAGGAAACCACCAACAAAATGAAGACAGCCTACCAAATGGAAAAAGATATTTTCCAATGATACCTTTAATAAGGGGTTAATACCAAAACTTTATAAGCTCATACAACTCAACACCAAAAAAACTAACAATCTAATTACAAAATGGGCAGAGGACTTGAACAAACATTTCTCCAAAAAGGACTTACAGATGGCCAATAGACATATGAAAAGATGCTCAATGTCACTAATCATCAGACAAATGAAAATTAAGGCCATAAGGAGTTACAGTCTCACACCTCTCAGAAAGGCTATAATAAATAAATCATCAAAAAACAAGTGTTGGTGAAGATGTGGAGAAAGGGAACCCCCTATATTTTTGGTGGGATTGCAAACTGGTGTAGCCAAAATGCAAAATAATATGGAGGGTCCTCAAAAATTTTAAACTGCATGTGGTGATGGAAAGAGAACTGACTCTGGGTGGTGAACCCATAGACAATGCACTGTAGAGGTGTACCCTTGGATCCTAAGTAATTTTTGCTAACCAATGTCACCCCAATAAATTTAACAATACAAAAAAAATTTAAATGCAACTCTTATGGCCCAGCAATTTTACTCCTGGGTATTTATCCAAAAAAATCCAAAACACAAATGCAAAAAGATATGCACACCTCTGTGTTCATTGCAGTGTTATTTACAATAGCCAAGATATGGAGGCAACCTAAGTGCCCATTAATAGATGACTAGATAAAGAAGAGGTGGTACCTGTATACAACAGAATATTACATAAAAAAGAATAAAATATTACCATTTGCTTAACACAGATGGACCTAGAGGATATTATGCTAAGTAAGGTAAGTCAAACAAAGACAAATACCATATGATATCACTTACATGTGGATTCTAAACAACAAAATGAACGAACAAAACAGAAACAGACTTGTAGATAAAGAAAACAAACTGAATGGAAGGGCAGTTCAGGGTCTGGAAAAAAAAAATGAAGAGATTTAGAAGTACAAATTGGTAGTTACAAAATAGTCATAAAGATACAAAGCATCGCATAGAGAATATAGTCAATAATTTTGCAACAACAATGTGTAGTGCCAGGTGGGTCCTATACTGATCAGGGGGGTCATTGCATTAATTGTATTAATATATATGTCTAAACATTATGCTATGAAATGTAAAATAATATCAAACGTCAACTGTAATTGAAAAATAAAAGAAAATAAAATGTTTCCATTTATTTTAATAAGTAGATGAATGTCATTGAGGAACTGTGCAGTGGGTTTGAGTGAAATATATCAAAACTATGTGATCAATAACAAAGATGGCTTAAGCTAATTACCAGCTAATAAAAGATTTTATTCATATGTCCTGACTCTGCTTAAGGGACTTGGATTTACCCAAATATATTAGTCAAAATTCAGTCAGAAAAACTAGAAACAAAAAAAAGAAAAGAAAAGAAAGAAAAACTGGAAACAAGTCCAAATTTTAAGTAGAAAGAAATTTCATGCAGGGAATTAGATATACAGACATTGAAAGACCTGATAAAGCAAAGATGAGAAAGACTGATGACAAGAAACTCTGAAGTATGGTGAATCTAGCTGCCTGCAACACGAAAGTGGGTGGTTTGTAGGAAGAAACCCAGAGTCCAACCAAGCCACTGCTGGTAATCTCAGCGGCCTGCCCACAGCCAATAAGAAGAATAATGACAGAGATTCCCTGGTGGTGTAGTAGTTTAGGCTTCAGCGCTGTCAACACTATGGCCTGGGTTCGATTCCCAGCCAGGGAAATACCCACATTAAAAAAAAGAAAAAAACAAAGAATAATGGCTTCTTTTCTTTCACTTTCCTATTATCATACCATGCTTCTCAATTACAGAATTTATAGTAGATGATGCAAGAAAGCATTGTGCAAAATGTTTTTGGATTCTCCCCTTGTTTTGCTGGGGAGAAAAACTAAGTCCTTATCTACACTAAGTTGATTTCAGTTTAAACCTAGAGAAACTAGTAGAACTGTTTTGTAATCAGAAGCCTTCTGGGTTAATTAGTACAAATTAGCTGAAAGTGGATTATGACAATTATAGTGTTCCAAAATTTGTCACTGAGAATTTTTGTTTTTTCAAAATAATGGAACTGAACATAAAAAGAACCATCACACATGAAGACCAGAGATTAAGCTAGTGACAAATATGTTATTTTCTATTATAGCATGAAAGTTTTAAGCCTTTATTAAGGCCTCATTGTGAACTCTAAAGACATGTCACATGCACATAGTAAATTGCCCAATAAAAGCTTTGGAATATGTGTGCAATAAAGGGCATAAGGAATTTGCTTTGTCCCTGAGAAGAGATCCTGCTAATGTGTATCTGTGCCTACCATTTCACCATTAATACATTATTTTTTAATGCTGAATCCATGCTTTCTAACCCGACCCCCACTTCTCTCATCTAAGTACTCCCATTTGTAGTAACAGTCCACCACTTAGCTGGACCTGTAACCATTCCATCTGCTTAGATACTTGTAATAATTCCAAAGTAATTCTCACTGATTGTAAGGAAATAAAATGTGAGGAATCTTGGGACTGAAAGAGTATGTTAGGCAGGAGATTATGATTTTCTTTTTCCCTTCCCCTTTTTGTTCATAGTGGTTCCTAGTATTCCTATGTTGGGTTATTCTGTCGTCAATTTGGTTGCGTAGGAAAGTACAAATCCAATTCTTGAGTACAAAAGTAAATTTTCACAAGGAGGCAAATAGGAAGCAGCAGCCATTATCTTCTGAAGCTCATTATTGTTAAAGTGGGTGAAAGACAAACACAGGGATGTTAACCAGTTCCACTTTATTCTGGCTCTTCCCAGCTGGAAACGTAACTGCCAACCAACTCCACAGCACATTACCTTTATCATAATAACAGCTGAAGGTATCACATAAATGATGCATACCTGAATCCCAGGCTTTCTTCTATTCACCACCAATCATTAGTCATTGTGATTCTGCAACCCATCAGGACTTAGCACCTTCCCACTTACCTCTAACAGTGGGATCCTTATGGCCACCTGCATGTGAGTAATTTAATTCTAGAATCTCATTCTGTCTGTTTGCTTGCTAAGATCCACTTTTGTATCAAAACTCTCAGATTGGGTTTCTCCAGAAGCCAACCTTGAAAAGGGAGAATTGAGTACAAGCAGTTCATTCATGAAATGTAAGAAACACAGGTAGGGTAGAAGGGATGTGATACAAGGAATATCAAGTACCCAGGTGTGAGAAAATAGTTTTTTTATACTGCTGCTAAAAACTAGAAAAAAAATAACATTTTGGAGAGCAATTTGGCAGTAGCAAGTAAATTTTAAAGTACAAATCATTAAGTCCAGCAATGCAAATTTTAGGTATGTAACATAAAACATTCTGCATATATATATATATATATATATATATATATATATATAAACATTTATGATTATATTCCTTGTAGAACTTTTATAATAATAAAAACTCCAAAACACCCCCTGAGTAAAGCATTAACAAAACCCTTTCTCCTACATGAAAAAATTAGGTTAACCTTCCACCTCTGTTCGTCTGGAAATGTGATGAAGGTGGACTGTCAATAGGTAACATTGCTATGATCGAGTGATCTCTTATTGGTAAATTGCATCTAGACTGTAAATGAACTGTGAGTAGGAAGCCATAGTTTTGGAACAGTGATTTTATAACTGTTGCAGGAGGTATTGGTTCATTTTGAGACAAAAGGCTTCTAAATCTGAGCGGCCTGTTTGGTTGTTTTCTCAAACCTGAGCATTTGATGTGGGAAAAGGGCAGGGGCAGTTGCAAAAAGGATAGTCTCTGAAATTCTATGTAGACAGCTAAGGGGATTCCCCTTAAAAATACTCCTGGCATGAGGGAAGTCAAAACTGATGTGGTCTACTAGCCTTTCACATAATTGTCTAGCTGAACCTGAGATCATCACTGATGACAATGCATGATACCGATGTCCATCAAAAATGGACAGATGATATATTTTTAAGATGGGATACCACATAGCAATTAAATAAATGAAATAAATTTATATGCATATAATTTTTCTATACCTCAAAAACATTTTAATGAAAAAAAATCAAGTTTCACAATTATACTACATGAAAATACCATTTATGTGAATTTAAAAAATACAAAAAAAATTTTGTTTCTGTTGAGAAAAAGAGACTGAGAAGAAAAATCAAAGAGAAAGTCATTTTACCTGTAATATTTTATTTATTTTTTAACAATTGAAACATTAAATGTGAGTATAACTATTTAATATGGGAAAATAAAGATAATATTAATATAATATTTTTAAAATACATTACAATTTCTCATATTGCAAATATAATTGTGCTTAAATAACTGGATATTTCTTCTTAAATAACTGGATATATATATATATATATATATATACACACACACACACACACACACACACACATATGTATTATGTAAAGTTTTTCACAAGTATAAAATAAGTATGTAAATAGAACAAACCAGGATATCTCAGGCAGGGTTGCTGGTGTCAGGATGGAAAATGTTTTCTCAGGTCCTTGGTTGCAGGAGTTGTATTTCATCAGTACTCAGCTTCAGTTTTGAACTAAAAGAACAGGCATTTCTGTTGCCAGGAAGCAGATTGTGTATACACCACAGGAAAGAACTCCAGGATGCACCAAATGAGCCAAGCAAGCCATGGATTTGCCAAACAGAGGAGAGGATAGTACACTAGGGAAATAGTGGGAGTGGGCAGACCAAAAGAAGAGCAACTGCACCAAAGAACAAAGCAGCCTAGGAATTTCTTATTTTCTAAATGAGGGCACAAATATTCAAGTTTAGGGGTAATGTTATAGGCATTCCTAGGCAGATCCTCACTAACCAATCCTTCCCATGGGAAGAGGGATTTTTGTCCTTATTTGGCTCAACTCAGAATTATCATGGCAACACAGAGAGCAGAGATATTCCCTTCCCGTAATGCTAATAATATTATGACCTATTACGATTAGCTAAAGTTCACCTTTAGAGGCAAGATGGTGACCTGGATCAGTTCTAGACCATGGAAATCTAGTTATGGCTGATAACTGCACTTTTCTTTATTTTTTTTCCCTTGTGATTTCTTTTTTTTTTTAATTCATTTTTATTGTTAGACTTATTGGGGTGACATCTGTTAGCAAGGATTACATAGGTTTCAGGCATACAATTCTACAGACTGCACTTTTCTTTAAAGATGATCTCATCTTCTCCCTCCTTTGTCTCTCCTAATTTCCTTCTTCCCTATGTTTCCCCCTCTCTCCCTGTGACCCTATTCTTTCAGACTACTGTAATATTTCTACTTTTTATACATACTGAAAAAGTACCCCACTGTGCTCATTTTGGTCATGAAACTTGAGTTGGTGAATATAATTCACAAAAATATAAACGGCCTCTCAAAATAGATTAATTCAGCATAAATTTCTCATGAATAATTTTATGTCTTTTACCCATTTTCAGAAATCCTTTAAATACATAAAACACAAGTAGCCATATCAATATGACTGGAAAAATAATGCTGAGTCCTACTGGTGTCCCCTTTGGCTGAGGTAAATCATTGAACACGATCCACACTTATTCTCTATGTTTGAATTTCTATAATCTTAATCTTTTATCCATCACAGCATCGGGAAGTACACAATTAAAAAGCTCATCCTTCCTCTCCATACTTGCCTTTACTTTCCTTCACATTTGTCATTAAGTTTCAAGGTTTCAGGAACCTAACAATACGAAGTCTTCCCATAGAGTTTTTTAATTCTACTCAAGGGAGTCACACGTATTCAAATTGCCTTTGACCTTTTCCTTCCTACTAAAATTCTTAATCAGTAGATTTTCAGGGGCCACATATTTCTAAATATTATATTTTGCAATTTCAATATCAAACAGATGAAAAACCATTTCTGATATTCTATTTTAAGAATAGAAAAGATAACAATGACTGCATTTGTGAAAAACTGGTATAAAATTTTCTGTCCCACCAATTTTGAGGATTTCTGAGACAAATTTTCCTAATTTCAGATGTAAAAAAATAAATAAGAAGAAGCTATTGTTATGATTGGAAAAAATAAAGCAAACTTTACTTTTTCAAGAAATGGAACTTGACATGTAGATTTAGCACCTCCTCTCTCCTTAATAGTCCTTGAAGATGTACTAAAAATTCTCCAACATTTCTCATAAGTTACTAAAATTTGCATAAGCATGCCATATTCTAAGCTATTCATTATCCCAATCATTTCCTCCTTCCTAGATGGGCCACCTAAAAATGAAGGAGAAATAACCAGCACAGATGGAGTCAGGAAGAAAGATTCCCAGAAAACTATCTTAAAATTACCATACTGGGAAGGCAGTAAGTTTGTAAGGAGATACATCATCAAAGTCCCCCTTTGTTTTGAATTATTGAAAGATAAACTGATAAATGAGAAATAAAACTCCTGTGCCAAGTACAAACTCTTACATCCAACCACTAAGGTATATCCACCACACACTGGCTCAGCAGGTCCCTGAACACCGCTACGCCATGTAATCAGAAGACCATGGCTTCTACGATGTGAGAATCCAAAATCTTTCAGATGCAGTTATCTTCTGTGGTATCTCAGAGTTTGTGTTCAGTTCCCTGTGCTGTCCCCAGCACTGTGGCACTCACAGCACAGAAGTACTCAGCCGAGTCACTCCCGTGAGCAAAGCGTTTGCTCAGGTTGAAGGAAGCTTCATCCTTTCTAAATTCAGCCTCAAAATCGTTGATGCCTTTAACCAAGGTATTCCCTGAAAAGTACTTGAGGAGAAGCTGGAGGCCTTTGTTAGGATACCGCATATACCAGTAGAGATACGGAGTTGCACCATAAACATACTTGCACCCCAGCTCCAGTGAGTCTCCTTCAGATACAGTGATGTGACTGTCAGGCTGGATCACTGACTGGGCTCTGGCATCTCCTGCAAAATTAAAGTTTTATCAGTGAAACCAGTGCAGACTTTGCTATGAGTATTTCTAGTCAGAATCTGTAGAACTATAGACCATTATGAAGTTTTACTCACTCAGGGCAAATATTATTTCCAGCATTGAGATAAGCAACAGGAGCATGGTTGAGCAGCAGCAATGCTCTGGGCTCTTTTCTGGAAAAATCTCTTGAGCAGGCAGGAAAGTTGCTATAGAGACCAATCCCTTGTAAGTAGGAGCTATAGGGAAGTGTAGGCTTGTTTGCTTAGATAAAAATATAAAAGCTGCTGAGATGAGCCTGGAGTTCTCTGACATTTGATTCTTGTCATGTGTCTCTGTCTGCAAAGAACTTGGCCAGCTGCAGAGAGGAGGAGCTGAGCACACATTACTGATCATCATCTCTAGTTTGTGTAGCATCGCCATCTGGAGGCCAGGTGCAGAACCAAAGGTCCGGAGGCACCGCTAAGAACTAATTAGTGTGTTCCTTCTATTTTCTGAGATATATCAAAATGTTTCTACCTTTCCAAATCTGTGATGATTGTTAGTCCTAGAGTCCATTACAAATGAAATGTCATATAACAGTAGACTTGCAAGTGACTTCTCTGAGAAGTCGGTTTTTAAAAAGTACATCAGATGTGGAATTTAAGTCCATGGGAGTGTTTGGAATCAGACTACTCATCTCAGACTGAGTTTTGGATGACTCAGTGCTGCCATGTGGCAATGGAATGTGGCAGAGATACTTCTCTTGGCTTGATGCTCATGCACCCACAAGATGCTCGGGAAATCTTTCAGAGGAAAAAACAGGGCCCATAAAATGAGAATAGTGCTGCTATTTTGGAAGGAGTGACTCTGGGTGGGAAGGCTTTGTCCTAGGGCTGAAGGATGCACAAACACACTAGAAAGCAATTGTGGAAAACTTGTGAATAGAAAAATTCTCTGCTTTCTCTGTGAACAATGCGCTCTTTGACAGACATCGGAATACTTCTTTTCTTTGATTCCAGGAGCATGAGCCCAGTCCTTTCCTTGGGTCCTTCATTCATTTGTTCATTCATTTCCATCAAGATTTCCTTACACATAGAAGATTTAACGATGCTGTCACTTTGGGAATTTGTACTCTGTGCATTTGTACTTCTGGGGCAATATAGTATCACTTCCCATCTCTTTCAAATGTCCTCCTAATTAAAAGCATAGAAATGTAATGTGAAAGAGAATAAAGCACAGTCCACAAGAGTACAAAGAATGGAAATTATATGGAGAAAAGAAATTTACCTATTTCCAGAATACAGAAAGTAGATGGCATCATATTGAGGATTAAAGTTAAGACAGAAAAAAAGATAGTCACAAGTAAGCTATGAGGGGCAATTCCTGCTAACTTTCACGCAGGTGGTCATTTAAAGTCCTGTCAGTGTTGCCCAACAAGGGCAAGACTCAGCATGTACAAAGTCAAAGGCCACAAGATTATCTGAAGCCTTGAAACAGTGCTGTTTCTTCTGTCTAGAAGAATGCAATGGAATTCTCCAATCTTCTCTGGTGGTAAAAGCAACATCTCTAATTTGAAGAACAGTAAGATCAGAAATAGAATATTCTCCTTTAAGAATGTTGACAGGATTCTAAGAAATGTACTGAAAGAGTAGAGTCTCCACAAACAACCCAGAACACTATAAAATGGTCTACTGAAAACAAGCAAAATTCAAGAAACTTCTAAAAATAGACAGAGGAAGAGAAAAACTGAAAATAAAACAGCTCTTTGGGGTACTAAAAAGACAGTCTTCAGTTAGTTGTACCGTGCCTTAACATTCTCTTAGAAATTGATGCAGAATTCTTTTTTTTTTTTTTAATTTTAGAAACAAGTCCAGTACTTAAAGCATTGGTAAAAACAAGTAAGCATCCTCATTTTCATATGGCCTCTGAAAATTATACAGAAACCAGAGAATTATGTGAGAGAGTCAAAAACTGGAGCAGCAAATGGCACAAGGATAACTTTCACATTTTCTTTTTCCCTTTGGCATTGCTCTCATGGCAGCCTCCTGATAGCCTGGTGACAATAACACAGAAGGTGAATACTGAAAGAAACATGATCTCTCTGACCCTGTGTACTGGGCTGGTGTGGGGAGACAATGATTAAAGACATGGGGCACAGCTGAAGTCTCAGGCTAATCCCAAAAGTGGACAAACATGGGGCAGACCCAAATAGGAAGCACAAAGCTGAGGTAAGCAAGCTGAGATGTGAACCATTGTCCAAGCCTCAGTGAACACATGCAGAACAGACTCAAACCAATATTACAATATTAAGTGTTTTAGGAACTGACCAGAGATTTAAACCACTCTAACAAGTTTCCAACTAATCCCTGAGCTACACATGACTGGGGAAAAACCATAGCAACATACCAAATTATGAGAACTAAACTAAGATTTCAGCTACCACACACAAAAGAAGAGACAAAACTTATAGTCTAAACCAAACTAGGTTCATTTCCTGCTAAAAGCATCAACATTCTCCAGAAGATTACTATATAAATATAAAAGTTTACACAACATAGGATTGAAAATGTTTAAGAAGTAGGGAGGGCAAGATGGTGACTGGATAGGAGGCCCCTAAAGACACTCCCAGAAAACACAATTGAATGGCCACCCAGTAGCCAAGAAAGAGGACCCTGAGTGACAAAACGGCAGCTGAGAAATCCATGCATCTCAAGTAAACACCTGAAGGTTGGAGAGAAGGGGGTGAGTGGGAGAGGGGTAAGGGAGCAGAGATGGATTGCAACAGGACCCAATCGCTGCTGACTATTCAGGAGCAGCACAGTGCACGGGAGGGGGAAGACCAAGATGCGACAAGAGTAAAAGCCAGCAAAGTAGCAGAACAGTGGGAGACCGTGGGGGAGCTGGACAGGGGAATTGGGCTTTGGAGCGGCGTACTGGGGACAGACCTTGGGAGCTAGCCTCTGGAACTTTTGAGTGGTAGAAGGGGTGAGTGAGGACTCTAAACTGCAGAGATGACACCTTGGCTCCCAGCGCCCTTGTGACCCACAGCGTGGGTATGCACAGCTCCTACACAGGGCTGCGGTTCCTGTTCCCAGCCCACTGCAGAGGCGAGCCAGCTGCCTTCATACTGCCTGAGATCAGGCCCTTAGCTTTAGACTTGAGGTGCACATGCCTGCTCACACGCCCCTGGGTCCTACAAGCAGTGCAAGCCCACAGACTCTGCCACAACCGCTGGTTGCTGAAGCAGGCCTGAGAAGAAAGGCAGATTTGATAGCATTCACCCCAGCCAGCAGGAGCAGCCTCGACCAGCATCACCCAGCTTCTCTAACATAGGGCAGGAAGTGGAGCTGCCCCAGAGTGCCTTTTGTTGGCCTCTCCCCTCTCCTATAGCCTCCCCAACCAACTAACTAACTGCAGAAAGTGGAAGGACCCCGGATAGATGCACACCACCTCCAAACGTAGCAGGAGACCAGAAATAAAAAATAAGCAAACCCCCTCTCTCCCAAAACTTGACCCCCACTGCCACCTAGTGTCTGCCCTACAGCAAGGCACCACAAAAGTACTAATCTGGGCTTCTGACTCTGCTGAACATAACGCAATCATGTCAAAGAGGAAGAACCCAGCAGACAGGATGAACTCCTTAAAAATAAAACTGCTCAGAAAAAAACATGAAATTTATCCACAAGACAGCTTCTTAGACCTAGAAGTTTCTGAACTAAACGACAGAGAATTTAAAGTAGCCATTTTAAAGGCTCTGAGAGAAATGAAAACATACTGGCAGAACTCCCTAGCTGAGATGAACGACATAAAAAAAGGAGATGAACAACATAAAAAAGGAACTCCATGAACAAAAGGAACAATTTAATAAAGAAATTCAAAACATAAGGAAGATTCAGATGGAAATGTGAGAGATAAATAATACAATAAAAGAAGTGAGGAACGAAATAACTGCCATAGGAAACAGGGCCAACCAGATGGAGGAAAGAGTTAGCGATATCGAAGATCAGAACATGGAAACAGCTCAGAAAGAGGAAGAAAGGGAATGTAGAACCAAAAGGATTGAAAGAACTCTGCAAGAATTATCTGACTCCATGAGACAAAACAACATCAGGATAATAGGATTAGAAGAAGGTGCAGAGCAGTCTACAGAGAGCATACTCAAACAAATAATAGATGAGAACTTTCCAAACCTATGGAAACATTTGGAATCCCAAGTTCAAGAAGAAAGCAGGTCCCTTAGATACCTGGATCCTAACAGATCTTCTCCAAGACACATGGTACTAAAGATATCCAAAACTAAAGGCAAAGAGACAATTCTCAAGGTGGCCAGGGAAAAAAGAACTATATAACCTTTAGAGGAAAACCCATCAGGCTGGCATCAGACTTCTCAGCAGAAACTCTGCAAGCCAAGAGGGAGTGGAATCCAACATTCAAAACTTTAAAAGAGAGGAACTTACAGCCAAGAATAAATTATCCAGCAAGATTATCTTTCAGATATGAAGGTGGAATAAAGACCTTCTCAGACAAACAGAAGCTGAGGGAATTTGCCAGCCCAAGGTCAGCACTTCAAGAAATACTGAAGGAGGCTCTTTGACCTGAAACAAAACATCAGGAAAAATGGAACAAAGTTGGGGCAACAAGAAAGAAACAAAAATAAACAAACAAACAAAAACAAAGAAAGAAATAAGTAATGGCCACAGGAAATCCTCACATATCGATCATCACTCTAAATGTTAATGGACTGATCTCACCAATAAAAAGACACAGAGTAGCAGACTGGATTAAAAAACAAAATCCATCCATATGCTGTTTCCAAGAGACACACCTCAACCATAAGGACAAACACAGACTCAGAGTGAAAGGATGGGAAACAATACTCCAAGCAAATGGTAACCAGAGAAAAACAGGAGTTGCCATACTAATATCTGATGAAATAAACTTCAGGTTAAAAAAGATAGTAAGAGACAAAGATGGACATTACATAATGATAAAAAGTACAATACAACAACAAGAAGATTTGACACTAATTAATATATATGCTCCCAACCAGGATGCACCAAAATATACAAAGAAACTACTAACAGACTTGAAAGGAGAAACTGATGAATACACAATCATAGTAGGGGACTTAAACACCCCACTAACAGCCATGGACAGATCATCCAAAGAGAAAATAAATAAGGAAATATCAGCTCTAAATGACACATTACAGCATTTGGACATAATTGACATTTACAGGACACTTCATCCAGCAAAAAGAAACTACACCTTCTTTTCTAGTGCACATGGAACATTCTCAAGGATAGACCACATGCTGGGACACAAAAGTAGCCACAGCGAATTCAAGAAGATCGAAATCATACCAAGTGTATTCTCAGACCACAAAGCTTTGAAATTGGAGATCAACTGTAAAAGGAAAGCAGAAAAAAACCACATATACATGGAGATTAAAAAACAGCTTATTTAAAAAATGACTGGATAAAAAAACAAATAAAAGATGAGATGATAAAATATATAGAAACTAATGACAATGAATATGCAATGTATCAGAATTATTGGGACACAGTGAAAGTGGTAATAAGAGAAAAATTTATATCATTACAGGCCTATCTTAAGAAACAAGAAAAATCACAAGCAAACATCTTAGCATCTTAAAGACCTAGAAAAAGAAGAGCAGACAAAACCCAAAGTCAGCAGAAGGAAAGAAATAATAAAAATTAAAGCAGAGCTAAACCAATTAGAGAACAGAAGGACAATAGAAAAAATTAATATAACCAAGAGCTGGTTCTTTGAGAAAGTCAACAAAATTGACAAACCCCTGGCGAGACTAATCAAAGGACAAAAGGAAAGGACACAAATATCCAAAATTAGAAATGCAAGAGGAGAAATTACCACTGATACCACAGAAATACAAAGTATTATAAGAAAATATTATGAAGGACTTTATGCCATGAAATTTAACAACCTAGAAGAAATAGACAAGTTTCTAGAAACTTATAGCCTACCTAGACTGAACCAAGAAGAACTGGATAATCTAAATAGACCAATCAATAGCAACGAGATTGAAATGACTATCCATAATCTCCCTAAAGGCAAAAGCCCTGGACCAGATGGTTTCACCAATGACTTCTACCAAGCATTCAAAGAAGAATTAACAACTATCCTCCTCAGACTCTTCCAAAAAATTGAAGAGAAAGCAATACTTCCTAACTCATTCTATGCGGCCAACATTACTCTAATACCAAAGCCTAGCAAAGACAACACAAAAAAAGAAAACTATAGACCAATATCTCTGATGAACACAGATGCAAAAATCCTGACAAAATATTAGCAAATAGAATACAACAATGTGTCAAAAAGATCATACATCACGATCAAGTGGGATTCATCCCGGGAGCACAAGGATGGTTCAACATACGAAAATCAATCAATGTGATACACCACATAAACAAAATCAAAGATAAAGACCATATGGTCATTTCAATTGATGCAGAAAAAGCTTTCGACAAGGTACAACATCCATTTATGATCAAAACA
>PVJL010017556.1:0-17929 GCA_004026885.1 Lyroderma lyra
TTGGGGTCCAGGTATCTGGGGGACCTGTTTTCTTCTTGAACTTGGGGTTCCAGATCTTTCCATAGGTTTGGAAAGTTCTCATCTACGATTTGTTTGAGTATGCTCTCTGTAGACTGTTCTGCCCCTTCTTCTATTCCTATTATCCTGATGTTGTTTTGTCTCATGGAGTCGGATATTTCTTGCAGAGTTCTTTCAATCCGTTTGGTTCTATATTCCCTCTATTCCTCTTTCTGAGCTTTTTCCATATTCTGGTCTTCAATATCACTAATTCTTTCCTCCATATGGTTGGTCCTGTTTCCTATGGCAGTTATTTCATTTCTCACTTCTTTTATGGTATTATTTATTTCTCGTATTTCCGTCTCAATCTTTCTTATGTTTTGAATTTCTTTGTTAAATTGTTCTTTTTGTTCACAGACTTCCTTTTTTATGTCGTTTATATCCTTTTTTATGTTATTTATCTCAGCTATGGTGTTCTGCCAATAGGTTTTCATTTCTCTCACAGCTTTTAGAATGGCTGCTTTAAATTCTCCATCACTTTAATTCGACCCTTCCAGTTGTAACAGGCTATCTTCTGGGTGAATTTCATGTTCTTTCTGAGGAGTTTTAGTTTTTAAGGAATTCATCCTGTCCGCTGAGATCTTCCTCTTTGACGTGAGGCCTTTATGTTCACTGCCCAGATTATTGCTTTTGTGGTGTCTTGCTGTAGGGCAGACACTAGGTGGTGCTGGGGATCAAGTTTTGGGGGAGAGGGGCTGTTTATTTCTTGTTTCTGATCTCCTACTGCGTTTGGAGGCTATGCGCATATATCCTGGGGAGAGGCCAACAAAAGGCTTTTGGCCCTTTGCTGGGGAAGCTGTTTTTGCTAGTTGGGGTGAATGCTAGCAAATCAAATCAGTCTTTCTTCCCAGCCCTGATTCACTACCTGACTGTCTAAAGGTTCACACTGCTTTTGGAATTCTGGGGTGCACGAGGAAGTGCCTGCTCCATAAGTCCAAAGCTGTGGGCTTGGCGTGAGACAGCAGGGTCACCTTTGCAGCAGGCTGGGAACAGGAACTGCAGCCCTGTGTTGGTCTCCTGGGGCCTTAGAGCTGGGGTGTTATCTTTGCAGTTCAGAGTCCTAGCTCCGCCCTTCTACCACTCAAAATTTCCAGAGGCTGGCTCCCAAACTCCTTCTGTCCCCAGCTCCCCAGTCTCTCTCCCCTCCCCCAAACTGCGCAACTCCAAATAGTCAGCATGGATCGCATCTGGATCCCGCATGGTCCGTCTCTGCTCCCTTCCCTCTCCCCAACTCGACCCCTTCTCGCCAGCCTTCAGGTGTTTACCTGGGATTTGTGGATTTCTCAACAGCTGGTTTGTCACTCAGGGTCCTCTTTCTTGACTCCTGGATGGCCGTTAAATTGTGTTTTCAGGGAGAGGCTTTAGGAACCTCCTCTCCAGTCGCCATCTTGTCTTCTCTCTTCTGTAAATATTTTCTTTCTTTTCAATAGTTGCCTTACCACTTGGTCAATTGTGTCATTTTCATGCAAATAATTTTGACTGTAATGTGTCCTAATTTTTTATTCTTTATTTTTACTGTCTGTGTTTTTTATGTCATATTGAATAAATTATTGCTATGCACAATTTCTTGAAGATGTTTTCTTTTTAGCGTTATATACTTTTGGGTCCTACAGTCAGGTCTTTAATCTATTATGGTCTAATTTTTCTATATGTTTTATAATAGGGTTCACTTATATTCTTTTGCAAGAGGGCATTTAGTGATTCTCATCATAATTTATTGAAGATACTACTGTTTCCCCATCAAGTGGCCAGTCAATAAAATAAAAATATGACAGAATTTAACATGTTTTTCTAATAAAAATTATTCAAAACACTAGAAATAAAAATGTGTTATATACTAAAGTTCATATATGATAATTCCACAGATAACTTTATAGTCAAATGTAAAAGAATAAAAGCCTATTCTCAAATATCTGAAGTAAGGTAAAGGTCCTCACACCCATCAATGAAACTGAGCATAGTGACAGAGAACACAGGCAGAGGTATAGACAATTATTATTTTCTGAAAAATTAAATAAGAATCATCCAAATTATAATAAAATTTAAGATTAGCATTATTGACTTCCCTGGCTGGGAATCACGCCCAGGCTGTCATTTTGAGCGCCCCAAAGCCCAGCCACTACACTACCAGGGAACCTCTTTTATTCTTTATTTTAACACATTGGGAGTTACTAAATTATCCATTGTGGATTTAAACTTGGAGATTAATGACCAAAAGAAGACTTGGGGCATACACAATGACAACTGAGAAATCCACTCATTGCAAGCATTATTCACATATGATATTATCTTATATGTGAAATATGTTTTTTAAATTAATTTTTTTTTAATTTTTAAAATTCATTTTCATTCTTAGACTTATTGGGGTGACATCTGTTAGCAAGGATAACATAGGTTTCATGCATAAAATTCTACAGTGCATTGTCAACTTATTGTTCACCACCCACTGTGTATTGTTAGACTTATTGGGGTGACATCTGTCAGCAAGGATTACATAGGTTTCAGGTATACAATTCTACAGTGCATTGTCAACTTGATGTATAATAAGTTCATCACCTAATGTGACTTCTCTTTCCATCACCTTATATTTAGCTTCCCTTCCCTCCTCTCCCACCCCTCCCCTTTCTCCCCTCCCTGACCCACTCATCCCCAAGTAAACATTAAACTATTGATTGCGTCCATGGGTCATTTTGAAATATGTTTTATTTCATAAATTACAATGTGCTTTTCTCTGGAATAAATGTTTGATGTGTGTGTGTGTGTGTGTGTGTGTGTGTGTGTGTGTGTGTGAATTTGTTTTGCATTGTTTCACATAAGTATACATTTCCAGAAAACGACAATAATTAAAATGCTGATCTGAGTAAAAAGTTCATGCATAGTTCTGTGCATATATGTGTGAGTGTGAGCCTGAATGTTTGCTTGTGGGTTGGTAACAAATTTGCATGGTAATAACCTTTTGATTTGTAACTATTATCATTACAAATTTTGATGATATTAACATTTTTTCTGAGAAACTCACCCTCTTCCATGTAATTAAATTTTAAATGATAAGCTATTAATTCAAAGAAAATTTTATTTTATCATAAATTTAGTGTATAAAAAGAAATGGAGAGCCATATACTCTCTCCAGGATTCTTTAAAATAGATTGACACAAGAACACAGGGAGCTCAGTTGTAGCTGGGTGACTGAGAGATCAGTGAAGCATGAGGAGAGTTCAAAAAATTCACAGAATAAAAGGGTTATCAGAGAGGTGGGAGTACAAGTAGACACAGTTTGAATGTATATGTGCCAAATTTCAACCTACTGACATCTGTGTTCTTTCAGATATTGCCAAAGGAGCACATCAAATATAAAGAAGCCCCAAGTATGGATAAAATAAAATTTTATGCCATCATTAATTGTCACATTCCACATGACACAGGCAGTGGGAGAATGGGAAGGGCAGTACAAGGTGGTGAAACACAGTAGCCAAAATAATTTTCAAGTGGGGTCAAGTATCTTCAGCCTCATGGACTGAAAGAGAACCTGGAATCGAGCTGACGCATAACTTTTATTGGTGAGCATACAAGGATGTATAACTGGTTATTCCATGGTCTGTGTGTAACATTGCCTAGGGGACTGCCTTTTTTCCAAAAGTACCCATTGCATTTCAACATGCATTGTATCTACATAAGAACGTATAGCTCCAAGGACTCAGTGTATCAAAATCACCCAAAGGGTAGACTCAGTACCTAAATTTTTCCTGTTGGCATAAGATCAATATTGTTCTTTCAGGTCACCATGGTAGCAGCATGGGACACAAGGCAGCCAGGGGTTTGATGATTATCCTCAGAGAGGGTGCGGATCTATGTCTCACCTCTGGAACCCAAGCTCTCTCCTGTTGTTCTTTATGTGACTATGCCTGTCTTAGGTTGTTCCCCCCTTGAGGAATCTTACCCGTCTTTGACTAACCAGCCATTCTCCGGGATCATACAAGGTGATGTGAGGTATTCTAGGACCCTGTGACCACCACACTTAGCTGCTGCCTTAGGATGTCATGTGGAATGCATGAGGGGACAGACAGTTTGGCAACTGTAAGGCAACAATTAATTTTCTTACAAAATAAGAGAAAAACACCTCAAACTATAATGGAAGATGTGCTACCAGTTTATGGGGTCCATTGCCCTGGGAAATTCATGGTTTGCAAGTGGCATAGCCTTTTCAAGCAAGTTGGAGGGTCAATTGAAAATGACCTTATTTGGGATGCCCTATTTAGGTCACTTCCTCAGGTATTATCAAAAAGTTGAAAACTTATAGCGAAAGATACCAGATTGAATAAAAAGCAGCTTGCAGAAATGGTATCAGTATCACATAAACCATATTGAATATTCTTCATCAGCATCTAAGAATGTCAAAAGTCAGTGCAAGATAGGTATGAAGAATGTAAATGCCACTTTAAAAACAACAGCATGTCAAGTGTTCACAACAGTTTTTGTACTTCTGCAGAGACCACAAAGATGAAGTTTTAAATTAAACTGTCACTGGACTTGGGTTAATTATTTGAATCTGAATCAAATCAGGAACCCATACAGTGGCATGAAAAGAGCCCACCAACAATTAAGAAATTCAAGATGTCACAATCACATGGAAAAATTATGTCTGCCATTATCTGGGATACAGAGGGTATCCTGCTGATTGGTTACAAAAATAAGAGTGTCACAATAAATGGATAGAACTAATCTACTCCAAAGCAATTTGAGAAATTTTTGAAGATGAAAAATTTAAAAAAATATACCCAAGATGTGCTGCTTTAGCATAAAAACATGCTCATGCACAGGAGAAATTTTGTGTTGACTACTCCTAATGAATGTCAGATCCAAACATTAAACCACCCTCCCTACAGTCCAGACCTGGCTTAGCCTGATTATTATTCATTCCCGTATATGAAAAAAACAGCTTTGAGGAAAACATTTGCATTTGACAAACAGGTTAAAGCAGCACTTTGAGAGCAAAATCAAGACATTTTTATTTTGAAATTATAAATAAACTTATTGAAAGATCTGAAAAGTCTATTAGAGTTTGGTGTAAATATTTTAAAATACAAAAGTAATAAATAATATTTTACCCTTCTTTTCTTTTATTTTATGAATGTTTTGACCAACATTCATTAAATCTAAGGTTATCTACCTATGACTTAGAGTGACATTTTCAACAATTTTGTAGATTTCCTCCAGTTTCTTCTCTCACTATGAGAGCACTAGATATGATCAAATTCTAATAGCACTGTCACTTAGGCATTCTTTCTGCTCTTGGCACTCAAAACTCTCAACAATAAACTGTCATGCAAACCACAAATCTTATGTCACATCAGACCTGTGGGTTCACAATACTACAAATTAGAAAATGATCATAGTTTATCAAAAATAATGAATCTCTGAATGGCCAGCATGGAAGAATTTACGGAAAAGTTGAATGCCCTACTTAAGAGAAAGGAAGAGGCAAACATAAGGTTGTTTTGTCTCACAGGGCTGACTTTGGCCCATTGACAAGGCCTATGTCTTGACTAACCCTGTGCGAGTGCACACACAGTAAAAACACTGCCATTAAAATACACATTTTTATGCATAAATGTAGGTAATTTGTCCAATGGCATCTGTTTTCTTATCACAGGGATGCTGGCACACAACATGCAGAAATAGTCTACAACATTCCTCCAGGCCCACACCTGTCCCTCTAAAGGCAGGAGGATCACCATTTCTCTAATTCTTTACTCCCATTGCTCTAGGACAGCTCTCACAGAAAGAGGGTTCCGGAAGAATCATCAGTGCAGAGAACCCTATTGAAAGGCAATTGTGACAGCCTTGACTTCATCCACACACAAAGCACTTCTGACAAATTTATATTCTGGCAGCCAGTTCTGAAAGCAGATGTAAAGTCCGCATCTCAGTGCTTGCTGCTCCTGCAGCACACATTCACCACTTTACAGCAGAGACCTGTGTCCTCCATAGATGTCAGGACCATATGACAGAATGCAAATTTCTCATTTCTCTCTATGGCTTAAAAAGCTGAGCATTGGACCTGGGTCAGTCAGTCCTGTGTCCCACCATGAATATATTGTGTTCTGCTCTGCTGTTGCTGACCATCTCTTCCTGTGAGTGCTCCAGTCAGAAGTGCACTCAGAAATGAGAGGACTCTCATTTATTTTCTGAACTGGCTTTACCTTTTGTGTACACTCTCCACAGGTGTTCTTTCCCAGGTTACCTTGTAAAAGTATGGTCCTGGGTTGTAGAAACCCTCCCAGACCCTGAAACTTTCCTGCTCCTTTTCAGGATTCTCACTGAGCACTGCTGGTATGGGTGTTTACTGGGTCCATCAGCCCCCATGGAAAGACACTGTAATGGTTTGCACACATTTAGTGGAACAATAACAATTATTACAGCTCACCCCTAAGAAGCCACCTCACAAACTCCAAAGACATCTCCAAAAACAAAGTGGTCTTAACAATGATCAGCATGGGCCCTGAAGACAGAGTCATGTATTACTGTGCACCAATGGCACAGAGACACAGCCCAGGAAGTTCCTGTACAAAAACCCTAGCTGCAAATCAGCTGAAACCCCATGTGTACAGAATAAAAGTGTGGGAAGATGACATATTTTGTCAGGCTCTGGGGTTTCTCTGAAACCCACAGCCTCAAAGTACCATCATTTTATCTCTTCTCTTTTTAGAAGACCCATAGCTGTTAGTAATGCATACAGTTCAGATGCTGAACTATTTTTCATAAATTTATTACATGACAGGTATGTCGTATACTTGGTATACATAGTATATATAGTATAAAAGCTACGTAGTATAAAAATATCATCCAAAGGATGCTGCTCTTTTATGTGGTGCTATCTCTCCAAGTGACAGGATGCAAGCAAATAAAAAATTCACTTATATTTATATGTTAGATTTCAAGCTAAAGAAACAGCAGAAAACTGAACACATTTCAGAAATATATATCTGAGCTCTTACTGCCATGAGCAACAGCAGGAAAATGGAGTCTAAAGTGCACAATAAAATAATTTTTGAAATGATGACACATGGACTGTATTATCATAGAGTTCCTGACAGTGGCCAAGCACAGAAAAAGTTTTAGAGGTTTCACAGAATGGTTGCAACTAATAAATCTATCTCTAGGATGTGATTTTGTGTGCAGAGAGCTTTAAGTCTCCACAGTAGTCACACACAATAAGATGGGAAGGGAAGTGCCTAAGTTTAACTGCAGAAGCAGAGGCACTAAATATAATAAGCAATCTGAAACAAAAAATACAGAAAGTATCTGTTGTGCTGTCTTAAGTTCAAGTTTGATCATGAAATCAGAATTGATGATGTTATATGAAAAACAGCAAGATAAAAACATCAGTCTATGAATTAATATAAAAAGAGAGTTGACAGATATCAATCATTATATATGTAAGAACTCTCAGACACCAGAAAAATAAATGGATAAATTGCAAATTGTGAAACTATTTATAAGAAATTAATAATACTGTGAATTATGTTAAGTTCAAAACACATTTGGTTGAACAATAATACAAATAAAATTATAAATTAAACTGTACCAAATTAAAAAATATTGTGTCTAAATGACTTTCCAGAAAATAAAAGACAAGCCACAAAAAGAAAATATTTGCAGATCACATAAACAACCAATTACTGTATCCAGAATATTATAAGGACTCCCGAAACTCAAAAAAGGAAAAGGAAAACCTTTTTAATACAGCTAGCAGAGACTTGTAAAGACCTTTCTACTCAGAGACAGAGAGATGCAAAATGAGCTAGGAGAAGACACTCACCATCACTGGTCTTTACGGACATTCAAATTAAGACCATGGTGAAAACCTTGTATTCTCATCACAGTGTATCAGGTAGAAGAGAAATACTTACTCCATTTTGTTTGAGTATTCTTTCTCCTCCTTGCCCATTTCAGGTGACAGGTCCACTTTAGGCAGACGGAATGTTCTCTCATTTTCCACAAGGCTCTAAGGTATGGATTGCTCCCGAGACAGAAGCAAACAATCCCAGGCTACTGTGAATGAACAGTCTCCATCATCAGGGTCTGGTAGTAATTGTGACAGCAGCTCTGTCCTCTTGCTGTCTCCATCTTTTGTTCTCTCGTCTCAGCAAGCAAGACCACAGTGTAGCTGTCTCACTTACACTGGTTCTATTTGTGTCTCTAATGTCTGCCATCACAACCTTAGGCCGTGAACCCTCCATTCTCTGCTACAAGTGAAATGTAATTAAATTTTGAGTCCAAGTAGAATAATACAATACTTGCCTTGTTGTGGCTGTTATTTTCCTAAGTTCATCCATGTTGTGGTTTGTGGCAGGCTTTCTCTGTTAGGCTGAATGATACTCTATTGTACATAACATATTTTTACACATTCATCCATTGGTCGACTTTCAGGGTGTCTCCACATCTTAACTATACTGAGGAATGCTACAATGAACAGGAGAGTGTAAGTATCTTTCCAAAATTCTAATTTTATTATTTGATGAATACTTAGAAAACAAATTGCTTAAACATATTAAATTTTTGTTTTCATTTTTGGAGTAACAAACATGCTGTTTTTTACAGTGACTGCAGCATCTTAACCTTCCCATTAAGTGTGTGCATAATTCCCTTTATCCAAAATTCACCATTAATATGTATACCTTTTTTTGTTTTGTTTTATAACTGCCATCCTAACAAGTGAAAGCTGATTTGTTATTGTAGTTTTGATTTATAGTTCCTCATGAGTGATGTTGTTGGGCAGCCAGCTTAGTTCATTTCTGTTTCTATGTTGTCATTTTTTTCATTCCTAGTTAATTGTTTTACTTTGCATCATTCATCTGTAGTTACATTTTTGAACTTGTGGTCTGCCTACCTTTTCTTTTAAGCTTGTAATATACTAATTAGAGTTTGAAATCCCAATACTGTGTCATATGTGAGTCACTTAGAAAATATGTCCATTAGTACTCTTGTCTTGTTCTTATTATTCCCCATAACAAGCATCCACACATGTTAGAATGTACAGTAATGGCAGGTGTGCAATTGTATTGTATTGCATTGTGTGAGGTGTCATTTTTTTCATGGCAACAATTAATTATTAACTGTAAGAACATAATCTTCCTTTCATTTCTGTTGATCCGTCATGGTGGAGCCTTGTGAATCTCATCAAATACGCTTCCATGGGTCTTTGTTACCATGAAGACTACTGTGGAAGTTGGTTTCTGCTCAGAGAATTCTATTCATCCAGTGCTTCTATTTTGCTTTTCCTCCTGGTTGTGGGGGTTGCCATTTCTGTTGTCTCAACAGATAATCTATTCTCCAAATCTCTATGCTGCATCTGCCTTATATTACAGGATGACTGTAGGTGTGGTGTAGTGAGGATCACTCTCTGACATGTGACTGAGACTTATTATTTGGCAGGGACTTGACCTGGTCCTAGACTGTGTCTTTTCAGGTGTTCCTGACCACCTATAGGACCAATGCTGGTCCTGAATTATGTTCGTGTCCTACTCCATGTCAGATGTCCTTTCTGTAGCTGCACACTTTCCCTTATGCAATAATTTTCACCAGTGTCCTCAGCTTCCAAATCTGTTTCCCTCTCTTCCATATTGTCATGTTTATTTAGTAGTAAGAAAAATGGGGTAAATGTGAGCACATGCAGGCCGGGGATGCTTATTTTCCCCCAGCCAATGTCATAGAACTGTGCACAAAACTTAATGGTTTTCTCTATACGTGTTTATCTGTGAAATGAAGGTATAATTGATAGCTATGACACAGGTTTTGTGTGCATATGTAAAATATAATAAGATTATGAGTACAAAGTGTGCAAATATGCACATAATATAAAAAAAATCATAGTTTACCAAAGAGTTCTTATTGTCACCCAACTGCCACAGGACACTCATGCTTGCACTGAGGCACTGTCCTCTCTGTAGGTACCCATCCCTAGAGTTCCTTATATAGTAGAAATACATGCAAATAAGCGCATGTCTACTGATAAAAACAGTCCAGCTTTGACCCTGTAGCTCTGGGACGGAAGCCCCAGCTCCAGGGTACACAGATTTTTCCATTCTGTGATCAGGTCTGAACAGACACAATACACCATGGACCTTAGGCTGAGCTTGGTTTTCTTTGTTGCTCTTTTAAAAAGTAATTAAAAAAAAAAAAACAGAAACACTGAGTATGTGAGTGGTTATGAGTATTAGAAACGAGATATGCGATGATTTCTTTACTAAAATATCTATGTTTCTGCAGGTGTCCAGTGTGAGGTGCAGCTGGTGGAGTCTGGGGGTAACTTGGTGAAGCCTGGAGGGTCTCTGAGACTCTCCAGTGCAGCCTCTGGATTCACCTTCAGTAGCTACTGGATAAGTTGGGTCCGACAGACTCCAGAAAAACACTAGAGTGGATAGGTGAAATTAATCCTGATGGAAGGACCAGTAACTATGCCAATTCCATGAAGGGCCAATTCACTATCTCCAGAGACAATCCCAAGAACATGCAGTATCTGTAAATGACTAGCCTGAGAGCTGAGGACATGGCCATGTATTACTGTGAAAGAGACACAGTGAGAGGAATTCCATGTGAGCCCAGACATAAACTTCCCTGTAGTAGACAGGATGACTGGGCTGCAGGGGGCACACAAAACACCAGGGGGAGCTCAGGATACACTGAGAACAGCTATCAGACCCAGGAGCAGGTGCTATCCTTGCCGTGGAAGAAGCTACTTTTTGGGAACAGAAGTTGTTTTGTGTTCATTCTTCCCTCTCCAAGTCCTCAACTGTAGCCGTGGACAATTCCAGAATCTTCTTTATGACTCCATTTTCTTTCCTTCTAAGTAGTCAGCAATCAAGAAGGTAACTTCATTTACAATGATGATCACCAGTGACTAGAAACCTAACATTCACCAAGTTCCTGTGTGTACTAGCTTTATTTCATGAAAGAGACCTCCTGAGTGGTCTTGTTCTTCCTGTAGTTTGAAAATATTTCTCACAAAGAGTCTTTAGCATAGTGCAGACCTTTATGTGCTGAGCCTAGGCTGTCTGCTCTTCTCAAGCTCACAGTGTCCCCACATGTGCTTTTTGTTCACACAGGCCCCCATGGCCCCACTAAGTGAAATCAGACCTCCCCAATATTCTATCCTTTATCCCCTTTGTCCTTCCTACAAAATGGAACCCTCTTGTTTCTCATTCCCTCAGGTGAATTTTGAAAAACACCCCTGCATTACCTTCTATCATCTACTGTCCTAATTCTCACTGAATTTGTCCTAGACAACAAACTCCATGGGGCTGCATCTCTGTTCACACTTCCAGCTCTCTCCAAGTACCAGTCACGGAAGGAATATTCAGTAAATATGTGGGCATTCATATGCCCCAATGTCACCTCAAACTCATATAACATAACTGTCCATTAGTGGATATCCCAGGCAGGTTACACTCAGGTTTGTAGATGACCCTGTAGAGCCAATATGTCATTCACACATATGATTCATAGTGACACAGACACTGTTATAAGAAAGGCCTGTGCCAGAAGAGGGGACAGCTGACTTCTGACCCATGGTTTCTCTAACAACTCAGAAGCCTTGTAACAGAACACATTCTGATGGACCCACCTGTATATATCATAGTAGACAACTCAGGGTGGCCACAGTGACACAGGAAACAGGAAACCAAGTGGGTGTGTTTGCCAGTCCTTTTATCACAGTGACCAGTTCATATGTACAGTCAGATACTTATAAACTAAAGTTATGGAAAAGACAAAGTAAAACTGAAATAAGACTCACAACTGCAAGAATGTTAAGGAGAAAAAAAATTTAAGGTAGCAAAGGCAAATGAGATAAATGTGCTAAAGAAGCAAGGTAAATAATATAAAATAATTGAGTATTATTCTCAGTAAGAACATAATAAATATCTTTTATTTACTTTACTTTCTTTTTAATTCATTTTTATTGTTAGACTTATTGGGGTGACAACTGTCAACAAGGATGACATAGGTTTCTGGCATACAATTCTACAGTGCATTGTCAACTTGATGTATAATAAGTTCACCATCTAATGTGACTTCTATTTTTTAAAGGTTTACTTATTTTTTTTGCCTGTTTTTTTTTTTTTTATGTGGATAGCTCCCTGGCTGGGTATCGAACCCAGGCCACAGCGTTGAGAATGCCGAAGCCTTAAGCCACTACAGCACCAGAGAACTCCCTTTTGACTTTACTTTCTATTCACTTACTTTCTCTAAAACTATCAATTGATTTGATTGATTGTACACTGAAGGAGGTAACCACCAAAAATTGCAGGACTGAATTAGCAAGATATATCTAATATTTGCAATTAAAAATTGTTCAAGTGTTGCAAGGTGTTCTCACCATCTGTCTTCATAACTTAGTCTTTTTCTAGAGCAAAACACTCACACTAAATGTTGGTGTTTCATCCAAAATATTAGGTGAAAAAAAAGAAATATTAATGATGTGCCTTCATCATGCAGCCTGTGTGGCTTAGAGTCACTGCTAAGAAAAAGGTCTCTTCCACAAACCTGCACCAAGGCATGAGGTAAGCACAATTTGGTATTACAATTAAAAAACTATACTTTCTTGTTGCACAATTAGTCTAATAAAGAGAGACTCACGTTATAACCATTCAACTGATGATAACTAAAATAATGAATTTTACATTCTTTAAAAGTGTAGGCAGTGTTCCCAGTTTAATTAAACACTTGAATTTAACAAAGGTCCCCACATATTGATTTTGCACTGAGCCTAGACATTGCATAAACTGTCTGCAGGTGACTTTAATTACAGACACATGTGAATTTCTTTGCTATAAAGCCTCACCATAATAAAAGGTATATCTATTTAAAGGGTTCAGTGGAGGAGTTTATGATCAGAATTGTTGAGATTTTCAGTAAAGGAAAACTGTATGTTTAGATTTCGCTATGGATTTTCTCAATATATAGACTAAAAATCATTTTGAGCTTCCCACAGAGACGGCCTCTTCTTAACTCTGAAGAACACTTTTATATCCACTCCCCATGAGGCTGGCCAAGCATCCCTAATCAAAGTGAAAAGAATGAATTTACTATATTTTATACGCTACTTCATTTTATATGCATTTCCATAGAAGCTAACTATTTCTAGTCCACTCACATTGTGTCAAGGATAAATATTGGTTATCTATTTTATCAAATAAAAATGATTCATGTGGGAGAAACATTTTTCACACAATAGATCTACTAGTTTATAGAAGTCTCCACCCAGCACAGTCAATTCAGTCCCTATCATAGAAGCATGGACTTGTTTTGAAAAGCAGAGGGGAAATGAACCCACAATCCAGAGAGGTATTTGGATACTTGTACCAGCTGTTCTTAGAGGTATATGGAGCTTTCTGGTGGTAAAACTGTGTTTTCTAGGTTTATTTTCATGGTTCATTATAGAAAATAAAGAATGCAATGTTTTTTTTTTTGTTTTGTTTTATTTCTCATACAAAAACCTCTCTGCAAGGAGGCAGAAAGTCTGGGCTGCAGGGAGTATTTAGGACATGAGAGAGTGCTCAGAATTTACATGGGTGTTGTTGGGCCAATTGGAGGTGCGTGTTAAATTTGGTGTAAAAAAGAAGCCTAAGGGCTGGAGCACCAGAGGAGGGCAGATCATGGTGAGAAAGTGTCCAATCAGCTTAAAAAAGTAATTTTAATTTAATTTACAACATCTAACATCTAAGGGACCTCCACTGCTTCTCTTCTAAATAATGACATGATGTATTCAAATCACAATTACATGTATGTATGTATGCATGAATATAATGTCTTCATCTTCTGGATTTGGCCAGTGAACAGGATTCACATATTTTTGACACTTGCAGTAAATTCTGAGAATCTAGGACACAGTCTTGGTTGTTTTGGAAATGCTGAAGCAACATATCAGTAACAGCAGTAATAATAATATAAAAATGCCACATGATTATTTACAAATAGATAGGGTTAACTCATGTCATAAAAAATAATTTGAATTGAAAATAAATATTTTATATGGATTTCCCCTAGAACCTGAGAATATATATATTTTTCTTCACCCAGTGGCTTTCAGAAACAATGACTCCCAGGCTTAGTCCCAGTGCTACATAGAGTCTTGTGTCCTCAGGAGAAAAGGGAAGAACGGGAGAAAGCCTTACATGTACATGGGTATAGCATCGAGTTGACTCAAGTGATTTTCTTTTTCTTATGTGGTCATCAAATAACAAGATTCTGGAGTTACTTTAAGACATTTACTAAATAATTCTATTTCATATAATATTATAATTGTCACCCCCACATATACACACATGAGCACTCACACAGAGGTTTTCAATTTATATGTTAGCAGAGGATATATTCTTATTAGATGAAAAATGCAGAGTAACAAAGCTCAGTTTTTGTTTCTAATAAAAACTAATGTTTGCTATCTCTATTTAACATTTCTATTAGTTTCATTTTATTCTTATTAATAACTTGCATGTGTATTCTTATTTCATTAAAATACCAAATATTTTATATAATTAAAAATGTCAATCTTCCTCACTCAGCTTGAACTGTCAAAAGAAAGTACCCTAGGCCATGTGGCTTAAATTAAAGTAATTGATATTCTCACTCTTGTGGAGGTTAGAAAGTTTAAAATCAAAGGACTGGCTGATTTCTTTCCTGATGAAAAGATTGGTCTTGCCTTCAGTTGACTATGTTCTTTCTAAGTCATTAAATAATAGAGAGAAGTCCCTCACTTTCTCTTTTTTTTAATTCATTTTTATTGTTAGACTTATTGGGGTGACATCTGTTAGCAAGGATTACATAGGTTTCAGGCATACAATTCTACAGTGCATTGTCAACTTGATGTATAATCAGTTCACCACCTAATGTGACTTCTCTTTCCATCACCTTATATTTAGCTTCCCCCACTCCTCTCCCACCCCCTCCCCTTTCTCCCGTCCCTATCCCACTCATCCCCAAATAAACATTAAACTATTGATTGTGTCCATGGGTTATTTGTTTGTTCATTTCTTTTTTTTTCTTTGCTTTCAGTTTTATATTCCGCATATGAGTGAAATCATGCAGTTCTTTGTTTTTTCTGTCTGGCTTATTTCACTTAGCATGATGATCTCCACGTCCATCCATTTTGTTGCAAATGGCAATATTTCATCTTTTCTTATAGCTGAGTAATATTCCATTGTGTATATGTACCACAGCTTCTTTATCCAGTCATCTGTTACAGGGACCTTTGGTTGTTTCCATGTTTTGGCCACTGTGAACAGCGCTGCGATGAATATTATTCACTTTCTCTTTTTAAAAGGTTCCCATCCTATTAGTGTTGGACAACCACATTATTTCCTGATTCAACCTTAATTTCTTCCATAAAGCCCTATTTTAAAATATCATATTTGAGCATTAGAATTCAAATACATAAGTTTAAAAGAAGCCATTTATTTTGGTTTTTCCTGTTGTTACTTTTTAATTTAATTTAATTTAATTTTTTTATTGCGGTGACATCTGTTAGCAAAAGAAGCCATTTAAATTTGTAGTATTTCACATTTTCACCCCCAAATCCATGCTCTTCCCACATACAATAAATTTTAGATCTATTTCTACAGTCCCAAAAGTCTAACTCATTGTAGCATCAACTCTAAAATTTCAAGTCCAAAATTTCACCTAAATATAATGTCATCAGATATTGGTAAATTTTAAGCATAATTCTTCCTGAGAAAAAAACTTTCCACCAGCTGTGAACCTATGCTACAAGACAAATTAGGTGCATTCAAAATGTGATCGTGGAGCAGAAAGAACAAAAAATGCAAGCGTTGTTAGGTCCCAAACTTGTCAAAAACCTACAATAAAAATCTCATAAGGTATTAAAGTTGGAGAAAATTTATCTTGGGCTGAATGCCCCTTATTCTGTACCTCATACAGTGGTGGTTTAATCTTCCAACCACACTGAGGTGACCTCTAACTTTCCAAAACTACTAGGGCAGTCTTATTATGACTCTACTGCAGAGATCACATACCCTGAGTTTTGGCAGAGGGTGGTTTCAACCTAAGACTGTGATTTCAGGTTGTGTTGCCTGTTAAAACTGAGGTTATGGCCTAAGACTTTCAAAGTGAAGAATAATCACTGATGATCTCTAAATCCTCTTCAAGGTCATTCTCTCTCTTCTTAAATAATAATGCATCTCCACAGGTAATGTGTGTTGTTTTGCTGTTTTATAAAATTCAAGAAATCTGACAGTATTTTAAATTTCAACCCCACATTTTTATCCCCCTTGACAGTGTGTCTGGCAGTGTAATTCCATCTACATTCCTGGCTTATTCTAAGATAGCTAATGACACCCATTAGAAATGCCTACAATTCTTTAAAATTAAAATTGTGTATCATCAAGCTTTTTGTACCCTCTTCTAAATAATTCTTTTTACTTTTGGTATAATGTGGGCTAACATTTTATCAAATTTCTAAATTCTAATCAGCATTTGATTAATACTGTTATATTCGATTAATCTCTTTTCCTACAAATTTTCCTAGAAGCAGAGAGAAGGAACTAAGCCACTCCTACACTTTGCTTAGAAATTATTTCAACTGAATACATGTTTTCAGTTCCATTGATCACAAGTTCTACCTTTCACATAATACTAAAAAACCAGTTCAGCCAAGCTCTATAACACTTTATAATAAAGATCATTTTTGCTCCAGGAACCCATAATATGTTTCTTATTTGCGTCTGAGACCTTATTAGAATGGCTTTTAATGCTTACATTTAAATGCTGATTGTTTTTATGACTACATATGTATTCTCTTAGAATACAGCAGCCTCCTCTATAGTTTACTGGTCTTTATGAGCTTCCAACATCTCTTCATTGCGATCTTTAATGTTGCTTGCATTTACTTGAATGAGCTTCCACCTTGAACCCATCACCTTTTAACAAGGCCACTTACATTATTTTAAGTACTTGTTACAGCAGAACCCCACAACTCAGAACCAATATCTGTCTCCATTACCTAAAACTGACATCACAAAATCAATAATTGAGTTGCTTAAATTACAAAAATTTATTTTCTGACATTGTGAGGACTAGAAAGTCTTATATACAATTGCCAGATAAGTTGATTACTGCTGGTAATTCATTCTAAAAAGCAGAATCGCCTGAAACTTTGGATGTGTCTGTGTCTCAAATTATTGTTGACTACTCACTGTGACCTCACAATGTGTAGAGTGAGAGTGACATTTCTTTTTCTGTTCCTTTTATTGTAATATCACAAAATCAACAGGATAATGGACTCAACCTCATGATCTTATTTAATGATAATTATTTCCTACAAGTTCTTATCCCAGTACAGTCTAATATGTTTTAGGAATTCAACATGTGAATTACGGCTGGGGGTGGGGGGAGTACAATGGACTTTATAGCAAATTTTTTTAGTATTAAATATCTGTGAAAGAAGTTTAATAACAAGAAGAAAGTAGGTGATATTTCTTATTATCCTGGCAGAAAGACAGGTTTCAGAATGCAGAACTTACATGATGTTCTTGCACTTATATCAGAAACACTCAGATGTGATTTTGGACCGCATATGTCAGTACATCCTGGTAGCAAAGGCAGATTCATCACCCCTATTCCGCTCTTCATCTTGGGAATAGAATTTTCATTTGTTGTCTTGTATTTAAGAACTGGGAGTTACTGTTCCTGCTGTGAGACATCAGGTACACCTGATTTGTCCTGCCAGGGAAAAAATATTGTTCCAAAATGTGACATCACATGAGGATAACTGATTTCTTTCCTCTTGCACTTTCTGAATTGTAGCTTCCTCAGAAGGTCTTGAAATTACTAAGACTTTCAGTTATTTCATGGTCAG
>PVJL010017557.1:0-17923 GCA_004026885.1 Lyroderma lyra
AAGCAGCAGTCATTCCCATGGAGCTGGGAGACCTTGACTGCCTGCTGGTGGATCTGCCTGTGGCCAGGTCCCTGCACAGTATAGATAAAATAAGAGTGCTCTGACCGTTTTATAGGCCTGACCGTCACGTGGAGCTTTCTAATTCCACAGACTAGAAGACAAAATTCAGAAGGGGTTCCGTCAGGAGAAGCCTCCCTATCAGAACACCTGGCTCTGAGGCCCTGCCACAGCTCCTGCCAGCTGTGTGACCTTGGGCAAGTTCATCAGACCAAGAGAATTCTGGCCCCAGCTCCACCACGTGATGACTTGTTACTTAAGTTTCTTTGAGGCCTCATCCCAGAAGGGTACTTAATAGCTACCTTGCTGAGTTTGTCTGGGGGAGTTCAATGAAAACATGCACGGGGGCTCATCCGCACCCTCCCTGAGACTGCTACCCACCGGGCAGAGCCAATGGTGCCAGCTCTCCCCCAGCTCCACATTCAGTCACCTCACATTGACAGTGGCCATCGTGGAAGCTGGTTGTCAAACATTCAGCAGTAGCCACCGCAGGGTTGATGGTAGTTGGTCAGCTGGAAAGCCCATGTAAATATTAGCTGTGATTACTTAAGGTGTCATGGCCAAGAGAACAAAAAGGAGAAACCTGAGGGGTGAAAACACCTGCCACAGAATGTTGTTCTCCATCGCACACGACACTTCCTGCAGGACACGCGCCCCCACAGCCCAAGCTGGTGTGGTGGGCTCCAGGCCCCCAGCAGTCCTTCGGAGCGGGCCCGTGCCCGTGGGCAGAGGTCCAGGCCTTTGTCACTGAGTGAGCAGGCGGGGTCGCCACGTGATACCTTTGATGCCGTATTCTGCTCCTTCTAAAACTCCACTGAGTACCAGGAACCTTGCCTTTGGTTTCCTTTGCCACATCCTAACTGGGTGAGGGAGCGGGTCCCTTCCTCTAAATGTTAATTGTGCAGAATTGCCACCTTACCGAAGGTTTATAATAATAAATTCAAGATTTAAAAATGTGTCTATATTAAAAAAAAAACCCACCACCACAGTTAATAGATGAAAGGCAACAGTGAACATCCCTACACATGGTATAATGATTTCCATGATTTTTTTTCTCTCAATGGCACAAGAACGTGGCTATTCTGAGAACTGCCTGTGACAATTCCTCTATAAATAAAACATTAACTTGCTCAGAAAGTGAGAAACGCTCAGCATAGCAAACATCTGAATGTATTTTCCTGGAAAAAGTCAGCAGCCTTTTCCTTCAGACATGCTGAAAGAGAGACTGCAGATCACACATCACTGCTCCTCTCAGCATGTTCTAAATGGGAGGAAATGGAGGTGTAATGAAGTCCGTGCAGGCTGCCTGGGCCAACACTGCGGTAAACACACGCCCCTCGCTCTCCTAATCACCGTGGGTGACATGGCTAATTAGAAAATCCTAAGTCAGAACATAAGCTCTTTGGATTCGAGAAAGAAAGTTGCCAGCTCATTTTTAAGATTTACTTCCACGACTCCCATTGTTACAAAGCAGTGGACACATGGACTACAAGACGTCACCGGTGTGCTCCTCCTGTTCGCCCTCACGGCGACCGAGTTAGGACTTGCGTGTTTTCCGTTGGAGCAGAAATGAAGGTGTTTCATCGTGGTCCTGCCGGTCATTGGCTGCTTCTCAGGCCTGTCCCCTCTAGAAAGCCCGCTCCCTTCTGCCACTGGAGTTCTCTTGCTGGGATTCCAGTCTTTCACATACCAACTTCGTAGTTGCCTCCCATATTTTTAGTTCACATTTTTGGGTCAAATTTAAATTGATTTCTGTCTCTAAGTTGATTCGTGCTCTACACACTAATAGCTGTGAAAGCACACATATGATTAGCTATCACACAATGGAAGAAAATATTCGCAAAACATACCTGATAAAGGATTTGGCAGATGAAACATGTAAAGGATGCTTGCAACTCAGTAACAAGAAAAACAATCTGATTTAAAAATAGTAGAAGATTTAAATAGACACCCTATAAAAGACAATACACCAATGGACAATAAGCATATAATAATAAGTTCAACATCATTAGATATTAGATAAATGCAAATTACAAACTTAATCAGATACTACTACACACTAAAATTTAAGATGAATAATTGAAAGTTGGTGAGGATGTGAAATAACAAGCTCTCATACAATGCTGACAAGAATGTAAAATGGTACCACCATTTTGTAAACAAAACAAAACAAAACCAAACCCAGCATTTCCTTAAGTCTGAAACAGTACTTTCTAAAGCATTGTCACCTAACTAGTATACACCTCCACAGTAGACCTAGAAATATACACCGAATAAACTAGAATTAAAATTAAAGTTAAATACATAAGGGCTGTCCAGAAAGTGTCCAGGCATGTAATACAAAAACTAGAGGCACTGATGGCTGGATGTTTTCCTACATTTAGCAGAGGGCAAAGCAATCTCACTTCTAGTCATTTTTTCAAGAGAAATAAAAATATATGCCCCCCCCCCCCCAAAGATTTGGACATGAATGTCCTGAGGATGGGGACAACAGCAAGCTTCTCTAAGTGACAGCCCATTCTCAGAGCCCAGCGCCTGGGGGAGCGGTGGGGGCAGCAGCTGGCGTCTCCCACGGAACCACGGCCCGCCCTAAGGCCCCGTGCTGGTGCGCTGCCTCCATTCCAGGGCTGCAGATCAGGCAGCAGCAAGGTGCTTTAGCCAGGCCGGAAAGTTTGGATTTGCATTTAGGAATATCACTCTGGCGGTCTGTTTTGAGGTCTGCCAGCTGGGTGAAGATAAGTCACAGTAAAACCAAAAAAAAAAAAAAAAAAAAAAAAAAAAAAAAAAAAAAAAAAAAAAAAAAAAAAAAAAAAAAAAAAAAAAAAAAAAAAAAAAAAAAAAAAAAAAAAAAAAAAAAAAAAAAAAACCCAAAGCGGAAAGACGCCAAGAGACCGGGACAGGTTGAGGTTTCACTTTTCCTTTTTAACCCATTAGCCCCAATTCTAAATATTGTAGACTCAACAGAGTGGTTCATCTGCCCAAAGGTGAGGTCTGTAGCTATCAACAGACACAGTCCCAAACTAGTTTAGGACAAGTTTATGTGAAAGAGTAGGTGGGCCAGAGAGGAAGTCGGAGCCAAGCCTCTGCCAGCATAATGGAGTACAGACACACCTCGTTTTATTGCGACCCCTTTTATTGCACTTCAGAGGTGTTGTTTTCTACAAATTAAAGGCAACAGCCTCCCCCAGTAGAAAGATGACAACTCACTTTATTGCAATACTCATTTTACTGCAGTGGTCCAGAGCTAAACCTGCAGTATCCCTGAGGTATGCCTGTATTCTGCAGCGTGAACACTCCTCTCACTTCTCTCCTGTTTTACGACATTGAGAGCCCACAGGGATCGCTAAACAAAGCACAATTATCTTACCTTGGACAAGTTTCTCTCTGTTCTCTTTACAGACTGTGGTAGCAGAATGGCTCCCCAAATGTGTCAACACCCTAATGCCTGCAACCTTTGAAGAATGTGTTATATTTAATGGCAAAAGGGACTTTGAGGTGTAAGGTACAGATTTTAAGATCAGAAAATTATTCCAGATGACCTGGGTGGGCCCAATCTAATCCCTTAAAAGCAGTGAACTTTCTCCAGCGAGGGCGAGCAAGACGTAGATCACAGAAATTTGAAGCAGGAGAGGGACTGCACCTACCGATGCCGGAGGGGGCTGCTCTTACAAGCAAAGACTGGTCCCCAGCTGACAGCTGGCAAGGAAATGGGAACTCAATCCTACACCTGCAAGGAACCGAATTCTGTCAACAGCCTGGATGAGAATGGAAGCACAATCTCCTCTAGAGCCTCCGGAGAAACTCCCCGCCCAGCCCACAACCTGATTTCAGCTTTGCGAGGCCTGCGGTGAAGGGCTCAGCCTAGCCCAGCTGTGCCCAGAGTTCTAAGCCACGTAACTGTGAGACAGTAAAGGGTGTCGTTTTAAGCCACTAGAAAACTAATACATTAACACATTTTTTTTTAAGTAAGCAAACAGAATTCTTAAGCAAAAGTGACTTTGATGTGTAACAATTTCCTTTCCTCATTGCAATTATGTGATGTAGGAGTTTTTGAGTTCTTTGCTCAAGCAAAAGAGTTACAATCCGTATTCCTGCCTGTCCCCCCTGCATACAGCGGTAGGCAGGGGGAGACGGAGCCTCTATGAGGGGACTTTCTCTCCAAGGCATCCTAGAGCATTGGAAAGGAGAAAGGGTTTTGGTGAGGTCACAACTGAGATAGAAAACCAATTATCAGGCCATGTGCTCATCCAGTTGGATGACAGGACAGGGTTAGCTGGTCTGGAGGTGTCAGAGTGAGAGGGGACACTCACACCTAACAGTTCTAGAAAGGCTGGCTAGGGAGCAGGTAGTACCAGTGAATTAAAGACAGAATTCAAGAGGAGTAACAGACTGGAGGGGGAGGTGATCACGGTGAAAGTTCAGCTGGAACACGTGGAGTCTGAGGGGCTTGTGCAACACCCAGGTGGCAGCCAGCGGGCATACCTGTGGCAGGCGGGTACCGGAAACTGACGCCCAGCTGATTCAGTTAGAGGCCCCAGCGGGAATGACCAAATTCGGTACTAAAACCACGTGAGTGGGCGAGGTAACCCAGAAGATGCTTATGGGCTTTTTGGTTTTTTTTGTTGTTTGTTTGTTTTTTCTTGCTTTAAAATACAGTAAGAAGAGGGATGAGGAAGAGATACACATATAGTAACAGATTTTGTGCTTGAGGTAATTAGAAAAGGATTAGAGAGAGAAATAAAGGGGTTAGAAACGATCACAAGGCTGTTGGCTAACGCAGAATTGATGAATTACTAATAAACTACCCCCCAAAAAAGTGTGTCCAGAAGAAAGTGCATGATCCCTCTTAGAGGAGAAAAGAGTGGGTGGGGAGGCAGGAAGCTAGAGACTGTCCCTGTTGGCCACCAGAACGCCTGCCAGCCCAGGACGGCTCCACCCTGCCTGGGAGAATGACCATGTGGGTAGAACTGGCTACAGCAGGAGGGAGGCACAGGAAAAGGCGGCAGTGTTCAACCAGCCCTTGTGCACAGGAGCTGGGTGTTTGTAACTTGAGGAATGTCAATATTGTGTTCCTTTTGTGAAGATTCAGCTATTACAAAATCATTTACAGGGAAACTGGAGACTCCGCCCACCTTGCATTTCTGTGAAAACATTGCTGCTATCCTGAATGAGACTGAAAAATATATCATTGTAGCATATGCAATAGCCACCGATGTGTTTAACACAGTTTCCTCACAGAAAGTTCACAAAGGCTTTTCTTGATACCCTTTGCTGAGTCCCAGTCTGGAAAAGCATTTGAAGGTTGCACACAGCATCAAGGAGGGAGAATAAGTGTCCCACACCCCAGGGCTTAGGAGGGCTCCCTGCCACACTGCCAGCCTGGGGAGCACTGCCAGCCAGCGAAAGCACCACTTAGGACAGAGTATGCCTCCTTTTCCCAGCTGGTCCAGATGGGCTCAGAGAGAATTAAAATTTAACCCATTCCAAAGCACCAAATGATCATTTTAGGTCATGGGACCAGATGCTACACTTTCATTATCTTTCCCAAAGCCTCTGATTTGGCCTAAGAATAAGAACAGCTGTCAAAGTTCTCTTAAACTCTCTAACACACCTGATCCAAGCTGCACGTGTGAATCATCTCCAATATCTTTTATTGTTGTCTTTTAAAATTTCCCTTAGATGCGGAGCCAATATTGTTGCATTCAAACGCATTTCTAGGACAAGGATTTAAAAGTACCTAAGTATACTTTTATTCTACTGTGTGTTATCAATGCAATACACACACACACGTACACGCACGCACGGACACACACACACAATGAGTGGATCACTTAATAAGTTGTAACATTCCATGTTTTAATAGTAATAACAAGGACATAAATGATAATTTCCTGAGTTAACAGTGCAATGTAAAATGTAATCTGTATTGCTAAAACATTTTACAGCATAGAAATGTGACCTAAGATCATTCATTTTATCATGTCATAAAACACAAGACCTCATCGTAGAACAGTGATACAGATAAAATAGTAAGGGATTTTGTGATTTGTAACAAACATTCCTGTATTCACTTGTTGCCATGACTGACTTTCCAGGTCAAATATCAGTAGTAAAATAAGTTATGGTATAAAATAAAATCAACAAGTTATCTATACAAAGGAACATTTGATTTTAAGAAACTGAAATCTGGATTCTAGTTCACCTTTTAGTATATACAAAAACGTCTTAAAAACCCCTAAGCAATCACAAATTTAGGATAAAACAGATTAATAAAGACAATGACAGCTTTTCATTATGCTGTAAAACTATGGATCTCATCTTTGGAAAAGTTAAGATCATGCAGCAACCTGAAAAAAAAAACAAAGCACATGTCTCTTAGGAAAAAATCTTTAAAAATAAAGAAGTAAGATCAAAGTTTACCATCATAAACACGGTACTTTTTCTTTTTCCCCATTTACTATGTACTTAAAATAAAACTCCACAATTATCAGTTCTAAAAAATTAATAAGGCCTTAATATCATCAAGTCTCTAGTCAGTGTTCAAATTTTCAGTTGTCTCATAAACGCTGTAATTTTTTAAAGTTAGTTTGAATCAAGATCCAATTAATGTCCACTCATTGTGATTGCCTGATAAATGTTTTAGGTGTCTTTTGATCCATCAGATTTCCCTCCATCTCCCTCTCTCTCTGTACTGCAACTTAGCTGACAAAATCAGATTTTTATGTGCAGAGTCTTGCACAGCCTATATTTACCAGCACCCCGGGGTGTGCATTAATAATCCGTGATTCTATCCTCTTATCGCTCATAATGTAATAATTATCCCCCCCCCATGTGTGCATCACTTACTAAGTTATAACATTCCGTGTTTTAATAGTAATAACAGGGACATAAATGATCGTTTCCTGAGTTACCAGTGCAATGTCGTTGACAAGGCTACCGCACAGGTAGTGTTCTTCCATTAGGAGGCACAGATACCCAGCCGCCTCTCTTTTGGGATGCTAACGACCACTGATGATCTACCTACAGATCCATTAGTTCACTAGGACTGAGGGTGGTGATATTCTATATGCCTTATATGTGTTACATGCCTCTCTGTTCAAGCAACAGGAAACTGATAAAAGTTGTGTCACAACCACAAATTTCTACTTCTATCATTCTTTCTTCATTTATCAGCTGAGGAATGCTATAAAGAAAAACTTCTGCTCATTTATTATGTGTCACCCTGTAGTATAGCTCACATAGAAAAGACAGAATAAATACTTGATATTTTTTCTTCCTTTTTCTGCAGTTTTCAAAGTAAGGAGTTGATCCCCACAGCATTTTATCTTTACTCTCACCACTGAACAGAAAAAAGCCGAAATACTGCTTAAGGATAATTCAAATTGGAAAAACTGCATGTGAATGGAGACTGAAATCTTAGAAACGGCTGTTTAAAATGCTCCTGAATATAAACATTTATGTAGCACTTACTACACGCAGTCACTGTGCTAAGTACTTCCCATGCATAAGTCATTTCTTTCCTTTTATAGGTGAGGGAAGGTTAAGTAACTGCTCCCAGGACACCCAATAATAGATTCTAAGTGGTGGAGTTGGGATTCAAATTCAAACTGGCAGTTTTCAGAACATGCACTCATAATATTGGGATAAAAGGAGAGTTTGGCACAGGAGTTATGAGGGGCAACCTGGTGCACAGGTCAAGCCTCTCAGGATCTCAACCCTCCCTACCTTTCCAGTCATACCTGTCTCTCCCTGTCACTTCAGTCTAGTCTTTCAAACACCGGCACCCATAGTGCCTCTGCTTGTCCTCTCCCTGCCTGTACTACCCTTTCGGCCTCCTCTGAACGGTCACGTTTCAGTCATCATTCACAGCACAGGTCTTTCTGACCTTGCAGCTCCCCCTCTCCATTACACACACCCTGGGGTAAAAGTAACTTGGGTATCCCTGAATTTCCATAATGCCCTGTTTTTTATCTCTAGTAAGAGTACTTACAATATTCTGAGTGATATTTTAGTTACCAGTCTGTGCATTTGTTTCCATCATAGACAGTGTGGGCCTTGAAAACAGAGACTGTTCTGTTCATCTCTGCAATAAACTAAGTGGGTATTTAATGGGTAAAAGAGACTTTCCTGTCCAAATAATTATAAGCTTTTATTTAAATTAAAAAAATAGGTTTCTGTGTTATCATAGCATACAAATATGACAAATTTCACCAAACATGGAGAGTATATTTAGAATGGTTATACTTATAATAGAACCTATGTAGCAGACATGGGATTAACTTTGAAGGGCACTAGGAATCAGATTCCCAAAGAAAGAGTCATCCTTTAGGACAGCAAAAGCTATCATGTAATAAGAGATTCATGTACCTGCCAAGTAAGAGAGATACAGCACATCCTTTAGGAGGGTACGGACAAGGAAATCAAAGAAATGAGTCCTAGACCGAAATTCACAAGGGCTGTGAACTGCAAACACGGGACCGAATCAAGCTCCATCTCACATGACAATTCTATGCAGCACTTTTAAGGGTGAGCAGTGGCAGGGGTCCATGTGCAATGACTGATAATACTATTGAGCGATTCTGGGCAAGCCAGCTTGTGCAGCATAGAAAGATGAGCTCCGAGGCAAAGCTAAGAAAAATAAAGCTGTAGAGACTGCAGTCAATTTTAAAAATGCAAAAATACTAGAACCTTGGCTCCCTTCTTATTCAATTACACATGTACTAAGGCTCCAGTCTGCAAGAAAGTGAGTTAAGCCTCGCTCATAACCAAAGGGAAGAACCCTCAAGAAGCCTGTAATTCACAGCAGAAAACTGCCCACTTCTCTCAGGAGGCCATACCAGGGCTGCCCGGCCTCCGTCAGCAGAAACTGGACTAACTGGCCTTCAAGTCAGCCTCTTACTTGATGAAGAGTTTACGAATCCATCATTTACAGGTATCAGCATACTACAATCTATAATGTAAGCACGAAGATACTTATAAAGTAGCAGTGTCTATAAAGTAAAAGAATATCATTCTTAGTTTTATTTTTCTGAAAAACTATTTTATTTCAAACTGATTTGTTAGTCTTCACTATGGTTGTACCAGTTTTGTTTGAGCTTTAAAAAAGCAAAAGTTTAATAGTAATTGAATTATTTTTTAAGTTGACAGAGTTTAAACAAGAGAACATTCTCCTGCAGGTATTAAAATCCAGAAATACACTTAAATTTAATTAAAATACCTTTTAAATACCGCATGGAGAGAAATACTTGTCAATGTCTATTTTTGAGGTCAATCATTTTGTAATTAAAGTTAACAATAAAATAGCAAGAGAGAAAATTATCTAGACAACATGAGGTTTAGTCATATACTAAACAAGGAAAAACAGGGCATTTAGGGCAGTTGTATTTTTAAAATCACCTAGAAATCCAATGGTGGCTACATTTAATCATATATTTTAAAGTGCATTTTAGAGTTAAATCATTTCAAGGTGTATCTGAAATAAGATGGCCACTACTCTGATTTTCCATTTTCCAGAGTTCAATTCTTAGTCTTGACTTATTATGTTCTAGTCTTTTTGTCTTGCTGTCCGACTTTCAATGACTGTGCTATCTGCTAATTTTCACCCGGTTGCAGAGTGAGAAAAGATGAAAAGCTACAGTGAGATGAACACTGCGTATTTATTACTATAATGATAAAGCTTCGGTAGAAGAAGAGATGGAGTCTAGTGTCCCAAATAAGACTGTGGCACCAGTGTCGGGAATCTATCCGCACTGCCAGCGATCAGCAGAGAGACCGAGAGCTGGCTGCAGCTGACTTTTGTGTTCACATCTAACTCTACACATAATCTCAGCCGTCAGTCCTACACCTACATGAAGATTAAAAAACGTATCATTTTCTTAGGCTGTAACAGAGTGCAGGCTCACATGAGTAGGAAAAACTAAGAGCTAAGTCAACTGCTTCTTTACGAAGGAAGATTTTCCTTCACTGCCTTGAGGCTTCTTTTTCTACCACATTGTTACTCACCTTACTCCTTGCTCTGTAAATGGCACTGGTCCACAAATGCAGGCGAGGACTTTGGATGAGTCTAAACTTCTTTTCAAAAACTCAGAAATAAGAGCTAGTGAAATATGTCCCTGTTTGCCATTCCATTCAGATGTAGGTGCCGAGAGAACAAATTCAACGTCAAATCTAGAGAAAAGAAACATTTTTTAAAAGTCTTTTACTTTAACATATTACTAACAAGTTTCAAGTTCACTAAAACTTTTTTCCCCTTTCAAACAATATAAAATATTAAAACCTGATACACTTGCTAGAAAAGCACTGGAATAGTTACAGGCAAAGATTTAACAAAAACATACAAGATAAATCCATATTTACTAATATGAGAAGAGTAATTTGTATTTTTTATTGAACTCATTAGAAAGAGAGCTCTGAGAGATCTCAGAGATCACCACATTTCTATTAATAACCTGCTCATACATAAGTCACAGTAAATAGCAATTACCAGTGACATGCATTTTAATCTCTGACTCAAACTTTGATGAGTTTTAGACCCTTAAAACCAACAGCCTACTTGACTTCTTACTGTTGCCATCCCAAAGGCCTCAACCCCACCTTACAATCTCCCTAACCTACCCTGACATTCTCTTTGTGAATAATGCCACAGTGCACTTGGTGGTACAAGCCAAAAACCTGAGGTTTGTCCTGGGGACCTCTCTGCCCCTCACCCAGTATCCACATCCTCACCCAGTCCTAGCTTCTATGTGTCTGCTTCTTTCAGCCTTCACTGCCACGATACTACCCATTCTCTTTGTTTCTGTGACGCTTCTGTCACACCCCACTCTCCATTTCTCCACCAAGCACCACTTCCACAGGCACATATTGCGGCCCCACCAGTCTGCGGCCCTTTGTTATATGTGATGTAGACATGTTTTTCTTTTCTTTTTCTTCAGAGACCTTACTGCAGATTGTAAATATGTGGTCATCAAGATGATTAATTTTACCGATGTCTACCTTCCTCACTAGATCATAAACTCCAGGACAGCAGGGACCACGTTTGCTTTGGCTATCACTATGTCCCTAGCAGCCAACACGTAGGAGGAACTAAAATACTACGGAATGAAACATGAAAGAAAAAGAAAGGGTACAGAATTAAAATGAGAAAGAAAAACATCAAACCAAGTTCTCCCCTTTTCGTAATATGTTAAAGGAACGGGCTGGTGAAGAGCCACGGCAAATGTTCAAAATTCTGTTATACCCATTCATTTGCTCCATTTTAGCAAAACACAATTCTTATAATTTTCAATAGCATTTCTATATTTTCCAATGAGTGACATATTTTCTTAAGAACAGAAGGAATTAACCATACATTAGTATCAATCTGCAGAAAAAGCTGAAATGAACAGTTTCTCTAGGGAAGGGGCCTGGGGAGCCAAACATCAGACCGGAAACAGGGTGTGGCTGGTACAGACGCCCTCACGTCCCTGTACTACAGTTGGGTCAAGGCTCCCAGGAGCTGACGAGACTGGCACAAGCATGCAGACCCACTCAGAGCACCAGCCGGGCTAGGTCTTCTTTGTCCATTTATGGTACAAGGTAGAAAAACGATATCATCTCTTCTAATTATGAAATTCTGACTTTATAAAAACCCTATAGAATTTTGTTTCCTTTCTTACCTTTAAGGTTCCCATTTAGTTTTAGCAGAATACTAATCCACCCTATACAAAATGCCTCTCCAAATACTTTCTTTCACTAACTTATTTTTCCTTTCTAGTACTTAAAATTAAGATAGTTTTAGATAAATCCAAAATGTAATATTTGTTTACTGCTCCATGAGGGCAAAATCCTTGTCTGTCTTGTTCAATGCTGTATCCAGGCCTAGCTCAAAGTAAGTGTATTAAAAAAAACTGTTTGATGAATAATTTATTTACAAAAAAGCCATACTGACTAAAAATCAAAATTATAGATGGAAGAAAAAATCCATATGCTGGCATCTATCAAATTACATATAAAAATGTATGTGAGTTCATAAGTGCATTTTTCTAGGAAGAAGCTTTCATCAGATTATCAAAGGGGCCCCAAAGCAGCTGTACAACCACTATTTATTGGTTTGAATTTCTAATTATACAGAGACAATTGGATAAAAGATGGCAACTGCCTTGTTAAATAACAGTTTCCTCTGGCTCTGTTTCCAACCAGTCTATCACTGCAATAAAACTGCTAAGGCATATAAATCAATATCGGTTTTCCTGTCATCTGAAAATATTAATAACTTTCCTTTACTGAAATGCTTTTTAAAAAGCCTAGTCAGTGGCATACTGTCTGCAGGTATCTATGGAAGAGTGATAAGTAACTGAGATCCCTATGTAAATGATGTAAACTTCTCATGCATTTTATATTTACAAAGATGATGGTCCCTGGACTATAATTTTTTAGGCACTCAACAAGAAAATGTTAAAGGGGCAAGAATGCAATTTTTAAGGATATTATAAAGAGCCTGCTATTCTGCTTATCTCCTTTTTCACAGGACTAGAAAAAAGCTTAACTGGAGCAGGAGCAATCCCAAATTAAGACTCAAGAATACTTTAAAAAAGAATTTCTTCTACCACATCAAGATGTGGATGGTTACTTATGGAATCAGTCATCTCTTCTGAAGTTTTCTGAATGAAGGCCAACTTATTGTCTGAAACAATTACAGCCTGGAGGCATGAGAAGGCATGTAGGTAAATGTCCTGAAATCCCTTTCTACCCAATGATTTCAAATGTGCCAGAAAGAACTGAGACTCGTGAGAAGGTTACCTGAAAATAAATTTACATAACCTATAAAATGCAAAGCAATATTAGAAAAATAAAAGAGAAGAGAAAGAAAGAGAGAAAATACCTGCTTCTGATGAATACCTATGTGGTCTGTCAATGGAAGTAAATACGCTTGTCAAAAAATATTTTAAAGTAGATCGATAATGATTTGAGATAAAAAAAAAAAACCTTGATACAGAAATATATTCACTCATGGAATTCATAGTTATAGCCAGTTACCTTCCTTTTAAATATTTATTGAATTTTATAGGCCACTAAGTAGCAACTTAAAATGACAATTCAGAACTCCTAGTAGGTTTCATCAGAATTAACAAATAGTGCATCACAATTATTTCATGATGATTTCTAATTTCTAAGACTTAGTTCCATTACAAGGGAATATATTTTAATAAACAAAAGCTTAGAACCTAATATATATTTAAATTAGGTTTTGGGTGTTCAGTCTAAATCACATGCAGAGCCTGCAGTAATCCAACAGCTCATTCCCTCCTTCTCCAGACATCAGCTTCCGAGTCCTAGTTCCTTCACATTTATCACACATGTGCCTTACCTTCCCATTTTTACTGCCGCAACTCCAAACGTGGCCCTTATACCTCGTCTACAATACTGCTCTAATAGCTTTAGTCCTAACCTATCTGACACACCATTGCCATATTAGTGTTTCTAAAAGCCCAGATCAAATCTTACAATTTATATGCTTAAAAGACTACAGTGGTTTGTCACTGCCCATAGAAGAGGATTTCACAGTATTTGAAATACTCTTTTCCTGGTTTCTCGCCCTAAAGAAAAACACTAGGAATAGCAAGAAAACTTACTACTTGCTCAAGAGAAAAAGAGCTCACAAAGTAAACAGCTAGGGGTTAAAATTAGATAAAATACACACATTCTGGAAATATTTCTCAAAATGAATCTGATGAATCACTAGTCTTCCTCCAGATGCTAGCGGCATTCCATTAAAAACGGCTAACTGTCAAATAAGTTTGGGACCACTGAGTTTAAAAATGTTCAGCAGATTTCTTTACAATTTCTCAAAGCCTTGAATACGTTAAGTTTCAGAGTAAGTCTTCAAGGTCATACAGTGCACACTGATTCTCATTTAATCACAGAGCCCTTTGGGAGCAACACATGAACATTTCAAGAAACACATTCCAAGAAACACACCCTTTGAGGAGATCTGGGAAGAACAGAAAGTGGTAGAAGGGTCTAGATAGGGGCCCACATATCTGTGAGTATCACAGGCTGTGGGCAAACAAGGGGGCTCAGGCACACTGTTCAGTTTCCTTATGCTTTTGCAATCACTGGCTTCTGCTATGTTAAATAGGCATAATACATTGCCTGTCCCACTACTAACACCAAGTAGAGAAATACAGTCATTACCTATGAAACACAGTCATAATAAAGGGAGATAAGCTGCCAAGTGAATGTTGGGCCTTCCCAGATCCACCTACTACATATTTAGTTAATACATGAATTACATTCAAGGTCTCCCACTCCCTGATTTTAGCCTACCCTGTTTCTTCAACTGTAAAACAAGAGGGTTGGAAGGATCACCACTATGATTCCTTCTCATATGGATATAAGGTTTGATGGTTTATTTCTATAAAGTTATTTTGCATTGTTCTTCTTCATGTTTTGTATTTACTTCAACAGAAATGGATTCTTGTTTTTTCCTTGCTAAAACATTGAACATCCTGGTCCTCAAGTTTTTCTGCTTATAAAATCCTACTACCCTCATTTCTTTTCCTGTTCATAGAGATGCTATTTCCCAAAGCCCAGCTCAAAACTCTTTCTTCCCAGAAGCTCTGATCTACCTCCCCACACTCACAGAAATAGAATTACTTTTTTTCTCCCTAGACTTCTATAACATATGATTTGTTTCTCTCAAAGCACAGACTTTGCAGTTACTGCTGTACTTTAGAACTTCTCCCCCACTAGGGTAGTCTTACTCATTCTGTATCCTTTTCCAACATTCAACACTTTTTGCAAATAGCACACAAATTTTCGAAGTGACGCGTATGATCTTTGGTACATATAACTGGGTATACAGGGCTGTCTGAAAAAAATCCAGCCATAAATGCCTCTATTTTTCATATTACATGGGTGGATACTTTCCAGACAGCCCTTGCATAATCCCCTGTCCTTTGAGCCCCACTTTCTTGCTGCTTGGAATCCCTTTCTTTTTCTCTTTCTCTTATGCTCTGACTATTAATCCCATTCTTTCCAGAGGGAAAATAAAGACACTGACAATATTAAGTGTGCTGGGTACAATATTTTTACCTTTCTAGAGGCTATTTGTCCAAATGTTTCAAAGCCTTAGTACACTCTGACTTCAAGACTCTTCTGATGAATTTTTATCCTGCATAGTTAGAGAGGTAGAGAACAACTTTTATTTGCTATGTCAAATGGTAGGGGATTGGTTACCTAAATTATGGTATGCTCACATGACTGAGTATAGTGCAGCTATTAAAAATCATGGTATAGTGCAGGCTTTCCCAAATGGCACTACTAAAATTTTGAGCTTGATATTTCTTTGTGGTGGTGAACTGTTCTGCACATATAGAATGTTAGCAGCATTCCAGGCCTCTACCCACTAGGTATAGGCCAAATCCCCTTCCTCAGCTGTTAATGATCAAAAACATAAATGTCTGCTGTGGTATGGAGTGGAGGGACAAGTCACACTAGGTTGAAAAGCACTGATTTAAAGTATTCTATATATAGAACACACATAATACACTAAGTAACAAATGTAGTTATAAAAAGTATATAGTATGACTACTTTATTTAAAAATTCCATATGAAACAAAAAGTCATGTGTGTATCAGTGAGTGTATGACAGAGATAGAGAGAATGGAAATACAGAGACCATAAATAATAATAATTGTTCTTTGGATGGCAGGATTATAGGTGATTTTTCCTCCTTACTTTTCTTCTATATAAATATGTATTAATTTTATAAAGAGGGAGAAAATCAGTACATCAAGAAATTCTACTATTCATACAAAAGCATATGCTAGTAGCTTTACTAAAATAAGGTTATTATCTCCAAAATGACTGCTTTAAAAGGGAAGGAAAATACTTGTTATATTTATACATTACAAAAAATTTTCCAGTATTCAATCTCATTGTCAAACAATCCCATCCCTTGAAATTAGTTCTGCAAAGGCTGAGACCTCACAGAGCAAGTGCAATCTAATGAGGGTGGGGGTGGGGGGAGATCAGTGTGTGAGACTGCAGTAACTGGGCCTCAATGCACTGCCCAGGAGTTAGAAAGATGAGTGAAATTTAATCTGGATTTCAGTTGGCATAGTAATTTCTTTTTTGCATAGTAATTATTAATAGCTACATCTGCTACTGTACATATTTGCTTTCAGTTTTCTCTCATTTTTCTTAAGAAAAATAAATGTGTGAGATTTTGCTCAACTTACAATGTTGTAAATTGAGTTCCAACTATGGGAATTAACAATCAAGTGTAATAATAAATTCAGGTAAGTTAACTTTGTTTCTGTTCAAATTTTATACTTAATGTTATGAAAGCTGATTGAAATAGAAATATCCTAAATGAATGCTTATACTTTTATGTTTTTGCAATTCTATTGTTTAGCAATGTGGGAAAATAAAGATACACATTCCCGAATTGCATGAAAAAATAAGCCACACAGTATCTTACTCACTGTTGTACCCTTGTATACAGGGACACTGTAGATGCTCACATGTATTCATGAATGAATAAATGCTACAAACAAGCTCATTCTGAGTTAGGCACCTACATATGCTATCCTACTGCCCTCATGCCCAAACAATTTTATGATATAGGTATTGATGTCCCTGTTTTACAGATGGAAAAACCAAGGCCCAGTCAGATCAAGTAACTTGCCCAAGGTCACAAGGTTAATAAGTTTCTATTATACAATGATAGTTCTAAGAATTACAGTTGCTAATGATATTATCTGAGGATCAGCATAGCATGCTTGCGGAAAATAAAAATATTAGATCATATTCCAGCCTTATTATCCATCTTTCCTATCCCTCCTTCCTTGGACTGATCAGAAGGCTAAGACCTAATCCTACAGACAGCAAAGCATTTCACTTGCTTTAACTACAAAATGTAAAAAATTCACAATCCAATAATAATTTAATCAAGGAGATGTGTTTAGGTATCATATTATATCATCAGAAACTTTATTACTAAGACTAGAAGTGACATAGGAGAGTCAAGATGTAGGAAAGAGTGATTTAATAAATAAAAATAGCTTTAAATGCTATCTAAAATACAGATGTGCCTAATCAAAATCTGAACTTTTACTTTCTTTTTACGAATGGGACTCAACAATTATGTTTCTAAATGAACAGTACTACAAATCCTATCAATAAGCCTTTAAGGTGAGGTTTCTCCTATAGCTCCATAAGCCTCAGAACATGGTAAAATTCCTGGTAAACATTCAGAAGCCATCTACACAAGCATGACTTTTTCCTTTTCCAGTGACAGCCTGACCGAGTCTCCTAGGACCATAAATGATACACCGCTAGAACTCAGAGCCAATGGAGTGCCTCAAGCAAGGAGAGCTGTCTCCACAAAGAGGAAGGAGGCTGGAGGGTACAGAGAGAGTGCGAGCACGCAGGATCGAGAGCAAGCAGGTGCGAGGAGGAAGAGAAGGAAGTGAAGAGGGAGGAGAAAGGCAGGCCCCAAGTCGGAGTGCTAGCATGTCTTCCAGCGAGCTGGAGAGGATCGCTCACCTGGTGAGTGCTGTTAGAGCCAGTCATCCAGAAGTAAAAAAATAAAGGCGGGGCGGGTGGGAGGACCTTTCCTCATCCTCAATACTGCAGTTTATGCAATTCCACCAAGCCAAATTAGGTAGAACACAACAAAACAAAACAAACAAAACAAAACACACAGCTGACTTTGTTAAAAGACACTTCATGCTAAGAGGCTGTCAACACATTCCTTTTACCAAATTACTTCTTCAATCAAGTTTAACTCCTGTTAATAGGCTGAAAGTATAATGTCTGTTCACTAAAATACTGGTAAATGGGATTTTCTTTTATAAGGGAACTATCTTTAAGTATATTTTTA
>PVJL010017558.1:0-17891 GCA_004026885.1 Lyroderma lyra
AATGAGTCTAGATGGAGATCTCAGCCAGAAAATTGCACTTACGCAGGAAATGGTATTATGTATTACCGTGAGGATGACATCTCAATCGTCAAAATCATTAAGTGCCCCCAGGTGAGCAGCACGGATGCTACGGAATTCTCAAATGGGTGAGAGTTTCCCATTCATCACTAACGTGCCTTTTCTCGGTCTGACATAAGCAAACGTCGTGTTTTCACAGAATGAACATTAAGTCAGCTCGAAGGACAAGCTGACATACTTTTGTCGTCTCATAAAACGTAGCACATGCGATTAGTGTAATGGCTTTCCTTCCTCCAAAAATAGTCACGAGGAAAGACACACGTGCCGGACAGCTGACACTGTGGTTTCTTTCTCTACATCGATTTTAACTTGGCCCACTGTCTGCAAATACGCAAGTTGAGGCACTGACCCCCAGCTCCAGGCAGACTCTGGCTCACCCGAGGCGGTCAGGGTCACCCATCTCATGGGCCTTGACAGAACGTTTGTGTTAAGGATGCACAGACTTGGAATTTCCCGGTACACGGGCATCGATTGAGAATGAGTATGTGACTCATTCTAGAACATTGAGAACCATGGAGAGGTTTCCTGGGTTCTAGACAAGATGTTCTCTCACTGTTAGGGGAGTTTATTCAAGCAGCTCCTTCTCTTCCTCTCAGCATCACGGTGCATGGTTGTAAAGCCATAGGGCAACAGCTAATGCACAACCGAAGGACCCCAAAGAAATGGAACTAAAGCCCCTGGGTTCTTGCTGGTCCTACACCTTGTCTGTCATTTAGACTTGTGTTTCCACAAGTAGAGAATTCTGTGACTTGAAGGCACCATCTTTCTGATACATGCTCATTGGATACCTATTTAAAATAGCTTCACGGATGTGGTAGTCACTTCATAAACACCAGCCCGAGACGTGATGAGCAAAACTAACAGATGAGCCTCGATTACAAAGGAAGGGAGAGGAGAGGAGAGAAAGAACGAGGGGTGGGGGGAAGGAGGGAAGCGGGAGGAGAGTGCGGGGCCACGTGGCGCACACTTAACTGTTTAGAACACTCTTTTCCAGGGTGGCTGTACATTTTCAGCAGCCCTGTGTGACAGTGAGCTTCTCTGCATCCTGAGCAGCCTTTAGTACCTATCAGTATTTTTTATTTTAGCCATTCTGATAGTAATGGTAGCTTATAGTGATTTTAATTTTCATTTCCCTAAAGGCAAGCAATGTGAACATCTTTTCATGTGCTTATTTAGCATCCCCATAGCTTCTCTGATGAAGTATCTGTTCAATGATTCCGTCTATTTTCTAGGTGGATTGCTTGCTTGCTTATTATTGAGTGCAGAGCGCTTGTTATATGGTCGTATGCTAGCAATTTGCGTGGTGTGGGATTTGCAAATATCTTCTCCTGGTTGCTGAGGAATTTTTCATTCTCTTTGCCTGTTATCCTTCTTAACAGGATCTTTGCAGAGCAATAGCTTTTTTTTTTTTTTTAATTATGAATTCCAATTTATTTTAAACATTTTGTAGATCATGCATTTGTTATATCTAAGAAATTTTTGCCTAATCCTATCATGAATAATTAAATTCTATGTGTGATTCATTTCCCTTTATTATACAGTTAGCTTTCCTTTTATTTTATTTTAGTTTTTTGCCTCCTTTCCCTTTCGCCATTCCCTTCATCCATGACTTAACCTCCTGGTCCTATCTCAGCCCTTGTATCAAACGACTGAGGAAGTATGCTGACTTTGGGCCCCGTACTTACCTTCATGTGGGTCCGGTCCATAGAGGTCTCAGTAGGGGTCCGTTATAGCTCCTGATCTGTGCTGGGGTCCTTCATTTGGGGGGACTTATCCAGACCCACCTCCTGGTCAGGGTTTCCTCCCCTCTCTGGAAGACCAGGGGAAAGGTAGGCCTGTCAGAGTACCCAGGGGCAGGGTAATAGACTGAAAGGCCAAGAGCCTTGTACACATATTTATAAGAGTTAGTAAATCTCAGCCCTTATGTTCAGATGGAAACGAATGGCCGACCAAGAATAGCTCCAAAGACAGTCTCCAGTTTTAAAATGCTGGACTGACAAGGAGAGTCACGGAAAGAAGCCAACACAGAGAGACTGAAGAGGATGGAGACAGGCAGGTGTACTGACAAAGCCAACGGGCACAAGCTAAGGTGTTCTTGTTAGCTGTAGGGATAAAGTCAACAGTAAGGGCCAGTCCTCACAACTAAATTCACTCTGTGACAGAGACTGGTTAAAATGCCGCCTGCCAGCCGTGCTCCAAGGGAATCCAGGGAACCCTGATGGAGTCCAAGATGCTTTTAGGGATCTGCAAGTTACAGTCTAGTTCCCTACTACTAGAAGTACATTCTTTGATGTTTTCACTCCTTATTCTCTTGCACGTACCATGGAGTTTTCCGGAGGCAACATGACGTAGGGTGTTGCAATAGGTCGAAAGCAGGAATATACAGGAGAATCCAGCTGTCTCCTATTAAACCAGACAAAAGAACAGATGTGAAAAAAATGTAAAATAATGTGTTTCTTTATTTTAGCACACAGAGCTGGGTGGAACTAGACACACACAAGGCTAGCATGAGGGCACCCTTGGATCAGTTTAGTTTATTCTCTTTAGATGAGAAGGTCTATGTAGTATCCAGTTTAAAGAGCATTCTCTTTATTCCTCCGGAATTCCCACAGGAATGCCCACCCCTTTCTTATAACTCGTCCCACTGTCTGTACCTCTGTGTTAGCTGGATTGTGGGGACACTGCAGTAAAGGAACCAGCACCCTGGGCGGTGTCCACAGATGGCATCGTGATGTTCTAGAAGGTGGAAGGCTCACCCAGGGCTTCAGGGGCTGGTTAGCAACAAAGCAGTGAAGCCCAGAGTTACCAATAGGAACTAGACAGCTATGTTCTCGCAAAGAATCCCTGAGGTCCATGGACGGGAAATAAAATCCAGGCGGCGGCAGCCTAAGGAAGGAGCAAATAAATGGACTCTTTTAACCAAAGTATTTGGCAAACAAATATTAAGCATCAATTGCATGTAAAACAACTGTTTTATACCCTAGTTCTGTGTTGCCTAAACTGGAGTATACCCTGTGGTGTTGTGGGTTGAAAAACACAACGTAACATAATAGCATACACTATTAGAGTGTCAGTCTTATCCTAGGTGGTTGGAAATGTGTCTTTATGTTAAAACAATCCTAACTATATTACAAAGCAGAATACAGAACTCACATACATTTTTAAGATGAACAGTGACTTGGTGGGGTCTTACCTGCCATCACTCTGCCAGGGATTGGGCCGAGTTTCCAACTCCCTGAGGCCATGCCTCCATCTCCAATGCCTGAACTGTGTGTCGTACATTATGACGGTCATTTCACTCAGTCTTCCATCCTGAAATGGGACCATACATTGAAAGTTTAATAATATGGAAAAAGTATCAAGGAGAGATATTGTTTAAAAATAAGAAAATATCACAATGATCCAATATCGTATATGTTCAAAATTGGCCATTGAGGCACTGTGTCCCTTTTATAAAATGTAATATATCATTTATTGCTGACCCTTCCTCTTGGAGGGAAGCAGCAGTCTTACAATTGGCCGTTAAGTAGAAACAAGAGCTGTTTTGTAGCTGTATCTATGCCGTAAGGACTGTCCGTGGCATCTGCTACAGTTTGACTGTGTCTCAGGTATTGCATCAGGACGGAGGAATCTTACGGTGGCGGTGATGTCCTTTGCAAGGGGCTAGTCTTTCTTGTAGCGTCGAGCTTAGGCATCGATAGGATTTAAACGGTAACTATTTCTTAACCACACTAAGTCACGACTCAGAGCTACACACTGTTGGGACCAGAGGACAATTCAGAGATGATCCGCACTGTGACTGACTGTGCTCGTTCAGAAGTGAAGCACACGGAAGCGTGAGCTGGCACACCTTGAAGTGCTTGGCTGAGCATGGAGTGGCTGAGAGCATCCGGTCTGGGGTAGACAGAATGTGCCTCTATCCCACTCCCCCACGTGCCCCATCGCGTAACACTAGAAAGTTGTTTAGCATCGCTGCATCCCAGCTTCTACACCCTTAAATTGAGAAAATACCTATCTCTACCTTGGTACTTGAAATGCGCTGTCATGTATTATCACGGGGATAATAATGTGGTAGAGTAAATGTTAACCTTTATTTTTTTTAAGTATTACTTTAAGTCATAAAATTCAACAACAGAATACATTTAGTTAGGGCGTAGATTTAATTCCCGTCATGGAATAGACCGGTAATGTCAGCCACCTGCACAATGTGCAAATCCCGTCCTGCCTGGGAAGTCACGAGGTGGAAGACACGAGGGGCACGAACCTCCTAATTTGACACGTAGGGAACCAAGCGCCATTGCCGAAGTTTAGACTCTAAGTTGGCTGGTTTATGCTCCATATTCAATTTAAAATCGAAAAGATAACATGTGAATTTCTGTGTTCATATATCAGTGAGCCCTCAACCTTCACAGTGAGGTTGCATCCTATGAAGTTCCTCATATTCAATCAGGAATAAAGTAATAATATAAATGACAAAATTAGGTGGGAGGGAAGGAGAGGTAATGCAAATGTGATGACTTCTTCATCCTTGATTTCGATAATCAATTTAGATATAAATAAATGTGTTATTCAGTGTTAGGTACGTAACCTTCAAAAACTGGAGAGTGAAATTGGGAATAGAAATTAAAGTCAGTGTACATGAGGCTTTTACTTTTTAACATATATTTTCCTATACTTTTGTAACCTTTTTACAAGTGTATCTATTATATTTATAATAATAATTTTTTGAAAATAAGTTTTTCTCATATTTCATAATACCGTGGGTTCATAAGTATGAACCTCTAAACTTTTGGAACATATATTTTCAGAAATCTGAAAGTATTTTCAAGTTGTTCATATAGTTGTTTTCTATATATACTTTTATTCCTTTTCCAATGTCAACTAAAATTTTGTGCTTAAATTTTGTATTTTTTTGAAGAAAGATATTCTTCTAAAAGTATAGTTGTACAAATCTCTTCTAGTTTCAAATATGAAGTATTAATAAATACTGGGCTAAGAGATATAATACATCTAATCTACAGCAACATTGGAATTACACTCTTTAAATTGTCTGAATTTATTGCCTTGATAAGAAAACCACAATCTTAGAACTTGTCTTTCTCTTCATTTCCACTGTCAAATTCACATTTTCCTTTTATGCATTTACTTATGTATTCTTTGGAGGGGAGAAAAGTTGGAAAAGGGATTTTAATTAAAATGTTTTCCAATAAATGGATTATTTTTTAAAGCAGGTTTAGGTTTACAGAGAAATTGAGTGGAAAGTGATGAGATGTGCCATGTAGCGCCCTCAGCCTGCCACACACACTTCCTGTTATTAACATCTTGCATTAGTGTCCTACATTTCTTACCATTTGTGACCCATGAAGTAGAATAATTTATTTTTTTACTTAGATATTTTTATTACTCAAAAAGGTATTTTCTGAAGAAAGGAACTGCCCGTGATATCCTACTTGCCCAACACAACATGCATTGCACACTCACACTCCACGCGCAGTGCAAGGCTCGGCTCCACACAGTCACTCAGGGACCATGCCTGGGAAAGGTTCTCGTATCTTGAAGGTGCTTCATTTGGAGCCCTGCTACTTGAAGTGTCATCCATAGATCAGTATCATTGATAACATCAGGTACTTTGTTAGAAATGAGGAGTCTCAGGCCCCACCTCAGACCCAAGTCAGAATCGACATTTTAACATGATAGCCAGGTGGCCCATATGCACAATGGAGTTTGAGAAGAGTGGGGCTAGGCATGCTGAGATCCCTGTGTTAGAGGATGGGAGATGCAAAATCTACCATGGGCATTTCATTGCCTCAGCCCAGAAGAAACAAAACAACTTCCCCTCCAAGCTGATAGACTAGCAGAGACATAGGTGTTTTCATGTAACTACGGGGCGGGAAATACAAGTGAATGCATGAGGAATTTGACAAGCTTCACCCCCCCCCCCACACACACACACACAGCTTCAATATCCTAAACTGATAAAAGATTTTTTTGAACAATTATGGGTAAAAACTTTCAGAATCCTGAACGTGAAGGCCATTCACTTTAACACATCAATTACAAATTTATCTTTTCCATTTTTGTTAATATTAATAAGTCATGTAACTACTTCATACCAAGTGATGCAATAAATCTGATTAATCCGTATGCTCGATTCAGACGTTCCAGGAAAATTTCCAATTTCACTTAGCTCTTTTTTCATCATAAATATTGATGTTCGGGATCAAAATGGATGTATATGTGACACAATATTTACATACCCCTGGACCATTTTATATACTTCACATTCTTTACCCAAACTGTAGTAAAATCGATTATAGTCCTCAAGCAATACACTCAACATCGATTATTGTTTTTATTCAAAGCCAGTGTTATAGCTCAATAACTTTATTGAGGCCAACAGCGTTTTTATACACACACAACGTAGTTCCAGAGGTGAGCAGGTAAATGTTAAGTATCGTACAGGGGGAGAAGTAGAGTTTGAGAATGAGAGAAATTTGATTATTGATCGTGGGAATGTAGGAATCCTTTGTCATGGTCAGGAAAGACAATGAAGGACAAGCTAATCACATAACAAGGAATGGAGATCTGAGCAGAAATCATAGGTCAGGGTGACTTTCCCTGGACTATGAAGCTGTCAGAAACATTTGGGGACATTTTTAAAGGGCTAGCACAAATGATCAAATCCATTGAGTCACTCAGCAATGTTTATTTTCATTTGTCTCACGAGGAATTTTAATGCCCCGCCTGGTTTCTCTTACCTTATTATCCTTAGTTCAATGTTTTCTTAGCTTTTACATCTTTTGAAATAAGGCAAGTCAATATTAACCATAGTAAGTGTGTCAAATGTTTAGATTTCTTGTAGCAGATGAAATATGTTTGTCTTCCTCTGTACACTGAGGATAAAAATATGTATCCCTTATGTAAAAACCGAATAAAACTATAGTGTAGATGATCTGACACGTGGTTAGCATTCCAGAAATGATCATTATTACTTTAGAAAATAACGTCTGGTTTTACGTCGTCCAACGTCCCAAGCACTGTAGGTGCCACAGCTGGATGTTCCTGCAGGAGACCAAGGCTGTCACCAGGAGCACATTTCTGTTGACAGGGCCTCCCTCGCTCCCAAGGCTGGCCACACCCCTTACGGACAATTCTCACTTTGGAAACATGTTTTTCTTATGTGGACCCCTTCTTACTGGCTCTTTCTTTTTATGACTTATCTGTATTTGGTCTTATTAACGCCTCCGGGAGCAACCCTGTATACATGTGCGTATTTTAACTTGATGTCAGAAGAAAAGGTGCCAGGGCTGGGGGGTTTTGTTTTTGTTTGTTTGGATGGTGGGTTGGTTGGTTTGTGTGTGTGTGTGTGTGTGTGTGTGTGTGTGTGTGTGTGTGTGAAAGATTAGAAGTTTTTAGAATTCCGTATGTCCCATACGACAAAGCCACCCTTGAAAGCCCTCCTGGCCGGAGGCCCTGCGTTCAGACACGGCTTCAGCCCTTGACTGCTGCGGCGGAAGGCGCTGTGCGTTGCGCACACAACACCTCAAAGTACTAAAGAAAGAGGAGTGACGCACGTCTGACAACTGTCAGTGTCTTTGCTTCCGCGTCACCTAACACAGGCTTGTCACGAGCAATCGCACCGCAAAATTGATACCGAAAGTAACAGGACACATAGGACTGGGGCGAGGCTGGAACGCTGTGACCAGAGCACTCACGAAAACACTAATGGTCCCAGTAAAGGGCCCCGGAAAGGGGAAACGTCTGCTGGCATCACTGTCGGAAGAGTCGGTGCCGTGTTACACCTGTGCCGCTTTTGATAGAGGCTTTTCATCGGAAATTTTCTGTCCTCAGCTGTTTCAGTTCAGGGTGAGTGTCTCCACCTCTACCTCGTCAGCACCCACGTGAACAGCTGCACCTAGTGGCATGCCCAGGCATTCTCGAAGCACACCAGCAGCCGCTTCTGCGCCAGAGGAGACGCCTCGGAGCTGCTGGCCGCTGAGCTCTTGCTGTGTTGCACAGCCGGCCTTGTTCGTTTTGAGAAGCTTGCCCCGGTTGCTTCAGAGCCTTTCCAGGCAGGGCGTGCCAGTGCATGAAGCAAAACAAGCCCCACGTAGACTCACAGCATCTAATAATGTACTGGGAGTGCAGGGGGTGGTTCAGCTCAAAGACACGCTGTGCGTAGCCCCAGGCACGTCAGACCCAGGGGGTCCTAGCTCTCCAAGCGTTTCTCAGCTCTCCCAGGACAGAGGCCCTTGAGGATGTGCCGTGCATCAGGCCTCGCACAGGGACTCATGGGCCGTGGTACCCACGCCTCCCAAACCCGGGATGTGCTTAAGAAGTCTTTGAGGTGAGCAGAGGCATTTAAAAATGTTATTGGTTTGCAATGTCTTGTACCCGTCACTTAATGTCCAAAACGACTTTCAGTGGCTGCCGCTGAGGACAGACCGTGTGCCCGAGGGACCGTCCTGCTTTCCCGTGCGCCGTAACATGAAATCAGACATGATTTCTACCCACGTGTCGGTGGTGCCAAGTGGACCGAGAGCTTCATGATTAAGAACATGGACTCGGCACTCAAACAAAATTAGGTTGGAATCTTGGCTTGTCATTCACTCCCGTGTGACACAGTGCGTTCTCTGCGCCGAGCCTTGCTTCCCTCCTCTTGGATAGGAGGCGAATCCTGAGAGCTGGATACGGCAACGTGGGTAAAACAACACAGCAAATACCTGAAAACCCTTCTCTCCATTGGCGTTGTGTTTTCTATTTTGTCAAGAGTCGATCTCGTTCAGCCCAGCCATATCCATGCAGTATCGATCCATCTGCTGACACGGTTTCAAACACTTTAATTTACAGAAGAAATGTATTTTTAAGCTTCCCCCGGCCCTGCTTTGTTTCTGCGATGCTCGCCCACACTCACAGGATAGCCCGGCACCTTCAGTAGTGCCGAAGGGCCGTACGACACCAGCTAGTTACTGCGAACGGAGACCCGACAACGTGCAATGTCAAGTGCTACGTGAGGCGGGGACTTGCTTGGCTCAGTCCATAAAAGTGGTTGGACCTGGTTATCTTCTCTGCCTCTTTCCTTAGCCCAGGAGACGGAGAGGCTGTAACTTAAGCTGTTTCTAACATGAGATAAGAAAAAAAAGGACCTCTTTCTGAGTATTAAAATTTTAACGCCCAGTCGATAAACCTGGCTTCCTAAGCACGTGGGAGAAGCGTAAGGGGAACGCTGCCCCTGCAGACGTCTCCTTTCTCCTCCGGTTATTTCAGTCGGAAGCTTTCCGTAAGGACTCACTCCGGTTTGTGGGTCAGGAAGACGTAAGCGTGCTCCCTACGGGCCCCACGTGGCATCTCTTCCGATTGTCACCTGTCCTTGGGGCTCTTGCTTCTCAGTGTCACCCCTGGACCAGCAGCAGCAGCCCCTGGGGTTCTAAGAAAGGCGAGATCGTGGGTCCCACCCAGACCTGCCGAAACGGAACCAGGATTTTAACAAGATCCCGGGCTGACTGCAACCTTTGAGCTCCGAGGAGCCCAGCTCTGCGCACATCACTAACTTCCGGACTTTTCCTTTGCTTTTACTTTCCTGCAGATGACCTCCCAGACTCCCCTACTAACACCCTGGTAATGTGTAACATAGTTCTGCCCCCCCCCAATATATGGACTCCCCCCACCCCCGAAAAGGCACATTCTTCAAAGTCATACTAAAGTAACGTGGTCGGTGGGAAAAATAGGGGTGGGAAGGCCACTCACCCTCCTGGCTACTTGGTAACGGGAGGCACTAACTACACACACACCGGGCACCCCCAGAGGTCACAGGGATAGAAGAGGGGCACACAGCATGCTGGGGCAGGTTCAAGGGCATGGGGAATTGATACACACTCACACAAACCTACACACACATCCCTACATGCAGACATCCTTATACAAACACACACACCCCTACACACACCTATACACACACAGCCCTACATACACACACCTCTACACACCCCTACACACATACGTGTGCGTGCGCGCACACACACACAGCCTTACATACACTACACACACACACACAGCCCTACATACACACCCACTACACACACACCCCTGCACACCCCTACACACATATGCGTGCATGCACGCACACACACACCTATACACAGCCTTATATACACACACACACACCTATATACACACATACCCCTACACATCCCTACACACATACACGTGTGCGCACACACACACACACACACACACACCCCTATACATACACAGCCTTACATACACACACACCCCTAAACACACACAGCCTTACATACACACACACCTATACACACACAGCCTTTCTTACACACACACACCTATACACGCACAGCCCTACATACACACACACCCCTACACATCCCTACACACATACATGCACGCCCACACACACTCACACACACACACACACACACACACACACACACACCTATATACACACAGCCTTATATACACACAGCTATACACACACAGCCTTACATACACACACACACCTATACACACACAACCTTACATACACACACACATCCCTACACACATACATGCACGCCCATACCCTCACACACACACACACACACATACACACACGCACGTGCATGCGCTAGAGTGGGGGTGCTGGCTTACAGGTGCAGAGACAATGCACATAAACAGGAGGGGTGCTCTGGACACAGGAGGATGAGCAAACCCCCAGAAGAAGAAAAGTTGGGGACAGCGGGGATTCAGCTTGCTGGAGAGGAATGCCCCGGTGTGAGAGCTCACTGTGCATCACTGTGCAGCCAGAAGGAGTCCTCTCTGTGTAGCGTCCAAGCCGGCGGACTTTTTCCTCCTGCGGAAGTTTCTCTTTATTGCTACACCAGCTCCCTTTGCCTACAATTAGTCACACATGAATCGGCATAACCTCAGCTTTCCGCGACATCGTCTCCATATTTATAAATGACATCAGCTTTTATAGGAACAGGTGTTGGGACACTACTGTAGTCTCTTTTGTAAGAGGAAAAACAAAATGCCCTGTCACTCCCTCTCACTAAGGTGCTAAGGACACAGCCTGGGTGCATTTGCAAAGCAATGTGTGATATTCAGAAACAAATTTTAGTGATGGAATTTCAGATATTTTAGAGATGGGTTTTAAAAGAGGCCCCTCTCCAAATCCTTTAAACCGCACAACTCAAGCAAACTCTTGTCCCCTGCTCGGCCCCTTTGTTCCAAACCTCCTTTGTTCTTTCCTGCCCACCTGCCTCCCATGGTTATTTATGGAGCAACTGCTTTGCACGGCATCGTGTTGGATGCTGGAGATAAAAGGCATCTTATAAGGGGAAAACCATTTTTAAGAAAACTATTTAAAGATCAAGAAAAGAACCATAAAAATTGATCAAAGTATTTTTTTTAATAAAGTACAAATCTATACAGGAACATTAGAGGGAAACACGTTATTTATCCCGAATAGCTGGTCGAGGGGCGACCTCACGAGTGACTGCAAGTATTGGAAATGCTATGTGATCAAGTAGGTTGTCCAGCCCTTCTCGGGGGTCCTCCAGAGAGAACGAAGGAAGTGACTCAACACTGGGAAAGGGGATTCGATGAGGTGTTTAAAGGACTGTCGTAGAACGAGATATAGGAAGTGTGGTGACGGGGCGTAATGCTTGAAGACCTGGGAAGGTCGAAGCCAGGCAACTTAGACGATCAATACCCAAGCGGAAATCTCAGCCCATCATTCCTCTGAGCCACACTGTGTCTCAGTTAGTTATTTGCTAGTAACTAACTGACTCACATAAAGGCGGGCAGCAGTCATTAGGCCACGTCCACATTGCACAATGCTTTGTTTCACGAGGGCATTCTGTCCGGGTAAAGCAGAAAGACAGTGACGCAACAGTTAGGGCCGTAGTCCCCCCGTGTGTGACACCATCACGATTACCTTTGTCACTACTGGCACCAGCAATCAATTAAGGCGTTTACTACGTGCCCTTAGAGGTCCACGTGCTTTCTCTGATCTCATCGCCCACACAAGGACGACCTTAGGCCAGTGCCCACGTGGACGGGGAGGGCACCGTGTGTGTGAGGCTGCATTATCTCACGTCTCGCTCAGCCGGCCAGCCTGAAGTCCGTCAGGTGCTCTACATTCTGGACTGTTGGCAAACTTCCAGTTATGCAAGATGGAAAAGTTCTGGAGATCCAAGTGCAGGGATGTGACTACAGTTAATACAGTATCGCATCCTTCCAGTTTGCTCAGGGGGTGGATCTTAAGTGTTTGTGCCACCAAAACAAAGAGAAGGTGGGGGGAGGGGGGAAGGAAATGAGAAGGATATGAGTGAGTAGTGAATGTGTTCATTAGCATGGTCGTGGTCATCATTTCACAATGTATATGTATATCAGAACATCAAAACATTTCTTCAAAAACCCGAAATGTACAATTTATATTTTCATTTTTCACCTATGCCTCCATAAAGCTGGAGAGCGACTCCTGCTGGCCACGGCCGTTATCAGACTGGGTGGCTCCCTCTGCCCCACCGGGATTCCACCCCCTGGAGATCATTCAGGAAATCACACCCGCCGCCGGTCCCAGTGGTTCAGCTCTCAGGTGTCTGAGGGAGACTGTTTCGTGTGGAGGGAGCCCATCCTGTGCACCTAAATTTCAATAATTAGGTCATCTCTGACTTCACCTATTGGTCAATAGGTATTTTATGCAAAAGCAAAAACAAAAAAAATAGCTTATGTGAAAGACCATAGTGATTGTTGATAATATACTCCAGAAACTGGACATTATAACGATCAAATGACAATATACAATGTTGAAACATAAAACTTTGATACCATGTAAACTTCTTATTGGTTCCAATTGAAAATATACAAGCTAGGTTTCTCTTATTTTTAAATGAAGCATAAGAGAATTATATACATATATATAACATATATATATATATATATATATATATATAGAGAGAGAGAGAGAGAGAGAGAGAGAGAATGGTTTTCCTTGGTGTTTTTTTTTTTTTTGGTGGGTTCCCTGACTGGGAATCGAACCCAGGCCGCAGTGGTGAGAGCCCTTAAGTCACTACACCACCAGGGAGCCCCTCTTCCTTGATTTTTAAAGACCTAAAGATAGAAAAGGTATCAAACAAATAAGATAGAAATTCGGCCTTGGGTTCATCACCTTGAGGGAGCACAGCAAATGTTTCTCTATTTGAAGACAAGGTGTGACAGTGGAATTCTAGAAGGTGGTTAATGCTTCTTTCTAAAAAGGGTGACAGGTATAAAACCCAGGTTATGCCCCCAACCTTATTATTTCTTCATGCTTTGCACCCCTTTCCATGGCTGGGAAAACTGCGTTGTTTTGGAAAATGTCAATGAAAGAGAAGGGAGAGAAGGCACATGTGCAATCAAAAACACTTACCCGTTCAGCTGGTATGAAGTCATAAATCCGTACACAGGAATTAGCTGAGCAGCTGTTAACTGCTTACCAAAAGTCTCATAGGGAAAAGGCTTTTAACCAGTAAGTCATCACTACAGAATTGGCTGTCAGTGAATACAACGATCTCTGTCAGCAGCATAATGCACTTATTAAAGAGTACAGTTTGCTGTTTCATCATACCGTCTATCCACCTTGGATTTGAAATGCTAATCAACACATGGGTCGCTGCTGTTGTTTAGAATGCCTTTAAAATTCATTACAAATGACGCCAAGATTGTAAACATCTGTGTATTTCTGCATACATAGGTATAGAAAACCAATATGGCTATGCTAAAGTGTTTGGAAAAATATTACAACGACCTCAGCAGTTCTGCCTACCCATTACCATGCTGATTTCCCTTTATGGTATTTTTTATGTTTTTGCAATATGAGAAAATATACGGTCCCAGTCTATTTATCCTTCTTCGGAGGAAGATAGTTCACCAAGTCAATTAAAGTTTCTTTTGGATACGTATCTTACAAAGTGTAAAAAGTCTTTATCCAGATGTTAAAATTAGCAAATGAATATTTAACATAATTTAACGGGATCCCTCCTACACAGTAATTCTCAAGCTACAGAAGAGAGGGAAGAAGGTTACCTTGGAGACAGTGCTGTGTGCACCGACCAACAACCCTCAGCCCTCGTTGGGGTATTTTTCAAATGATTTAGAAAATTAGCCTTCCGTGTGAGACCCAAACATCGGCTGGCTCTGAATAACTTGGGCAATTATCAGTTGCCTACATGATGGGCATTCATTCATGTGTTCGCTCACTCATCCGTGTTCATCTACGAACTCTTGACTTAAAGGAAAATTTAAGAGGACATTCTTAAAGGTGTCCTGCTCTGCTGAGAGGACAGTGGCTACAGGTGTTTAAATATCTGTCTTCTAATATAGTAAGTACAAGTCACACTATAAATTTTTGTACTTGGTTTAAGAGAAATAGGACATTGCATCCAATGTCTTCGTTTCTTATTCCAGGAATACTTACTGCCAGTGTGATTTTGGGTAGATCACCCTGTCTCTTAGTTTCTTCATCTGTAACATGAGGACAACTTGGCCACCATGGGGTAAATCCAGGCAGACAGTTTGCCCTCATAATTATGATTTTATTCTAAATTTAGGGGAAATAAGATCAATATATAATTCTATGGCATACTTCCATTCAAATCTCACAGTCCACTGGGAGCTGGGCAGAGCAGTTGTTTCTATTTGGATTTGTCAGGGATGAACCCAAACATCAGAAACATAATCTGCACAGTGTCCTAGAGGAAGCACAGTGAATGCCAGCACCTGGACTTGACCCCGTTTCCTGCGGTGAACCCTGACGCGGTCCCCCAGTTAAATGGCCCGTTTGTTGCTTCTGTCCCTATCAAATGCCTCGGTCCCTGTGCGGTCCCTCACCGCAGCCACACTGCCCCAGAGACGCCTTCAGGCCCCGAGTAGGTGGGCAAATATTCACGTGTGTGCTCCCAGCAGCCCAGACAGTGGGAGTCACCCAGATGAAGTGCAAATACCAGTGCATCCCTCTGGGAAGTGTGAAGTCCTCTAGCAGAGGAGGGACCTTGGAGGACCTCAGGTGTTGGACAGCCCTGTGTGGGTGACATGGCCAGGGGCTCAGCCCCAGCACGAGGTGCAGGACGTTTCTTCAGCACTGCTAGGAGCTATGTAGGGGACACTGTCAGCATCACAGGGATTTGCGGAGCCGCCTGGGGACGCTCAGCAAGGACACTGTGACTCTCGCCCACAGCACGCTGCTGACTTCTCTCACGACTTATTGCTGTCCTTCCTTTGTCATTGTGTGCGTGTGTCCCTTTCCTGGTTGCCACGTCTGAGCCTGGCGGTGGTTTTTCTACCACTGGCTCCCCAGTACCTGCAGTAATGCTGGGGACAAAATAGGCCACAGAAATGGGTATGTCCTGAATGAATGAATGAATGAATGAATGAATGACGGGTGCTCAGAGCACTGCCCGCGCGCCAGGCGGGAGGAGCTTCCCGGGGCGACACGCAGGCACGCTCAGAGGAGAGTCGGCGGGATCTGCTTCCTTTGGTTTCCAGCCCTCGGGTTTCCCTTGGGAATGTTTTCACGCGTATTTAGAACTCGTTATTGTCCTGCAAAGTCCTCATTGCCATCTGGAGCCGCTCACCGGCACTCGGACACCCGCTGGCTCACGGCTCCGTTCATTCGTGTCCTGAGGGCCGACGGAGGGTCCGATGTTCACGCCGGGCCAGGCTTTCCCGGTCAAAGCCAAGGCCAGAGCGGCGGTGTCTCCAGGAGGCTGTCACCAGACGCTGGAGCGCTGGACAAACCAGCCAAGGCCCCGAGTCAGGCGTGTCCAAGCCGCGCCACAGGCTGCGTGCGGCCCAGGGCGGCTCGGGGGCGGCCCCGCACACGGCCGTGGGCTTTGTACGGAAAGGACGCTCCGACCTTCCTTAGCTCACGAGCTGTCGTCGGTGTGAGAGTTAACGTGCGGCCCGAGACAGCTCTTCTTCCAGGGTGGCCCGTGGAAGCCAGAAGGTCGGCCGCCCCGGCCCTAAATGCATGATATGACAAGTATTAAATATTGGCCAGAGCTGATCCAAAATGTAAGGGATGGGATCTGGCTATCGTCCATGTCACTGATCCCACGTGAAGCGGGGGGCGGCGGCCCCGCCCCGTGACCACCCCCTACACTTTATTCTCGTCTCAGTTATTTCGCATTTGTCCTTTTATAACTGAAGTTCTGAGCGTAATAAAAGGCCGGTCTCTCCGGTCTTGGTCTGACCGGCCACTCGCACGTCTAAGGTGCTTCTTCTGACGGGTCAGGGGGGATTCTGAGCAACGTCAGCGTTTAAGAAAAGCATGAACGGGGACGGAAAAGGGAGGGGGTGTGCGTGCAGGGCCGAGCCGGGAGCGCGCACTGTCACGAGAGCCAGGGGAGGGGAGTGTGGTCACACGGGCTCCGCACAACCCGAGCGCCCCGGTTACTAGGGGAAGGACCTGGGGTGCCAAGGGCCATGCCAGCCGCGTGTGTAGCGACAGAGCTGGCTTCGACGGGGCACGAGAGAGTGACAGCTGGACTGACATGGAATTCTGAGAGAGCACTTGTGTTGGTTTGGGTTTTGGTTTGGCTTTTCATGGGAGATCACTAAGGATAATGAAATGGGGCAGCACATTGTGTTAAGAACCAGTGTCCGTGTCCTGTCCGGGCGGGGCACGACCACACTAATTATTTGGCATTTCTATGCTGGGCTGACAAAAGTAAACTCAAGTGCTTCCCGCCTTAGGCTTGAAAGAGCCAACGAGCGTCCGTTGTACTGGGTGTCCAAGACTGGTGACCGGCCAGCCTCTCGTTAGAGACCCCATCAGTGTCACACACACGCCAGGTGCGTTCGAGGATGCGTGGGTTGCTGCAAAGCACACATGAAATTTAATGTTTTGCTGGTGATTGCAGTAAATTAAGGAAATCTTAAGTTTGTAACAAAATTCATAGAACGTGAAATAGTTTTTAAGAGACATAATAAGATTCATAGCTCATTATGAGCAGAGAGAGAGAAGACAGAATGAGATCTCCAGAGGGACCATTTAGAACAGTTAAAGGGTGGTAAGGATGATAAAAATCCATCTATTTTAGATTTTAGCACATAATGAACAATTCATACATTCCCTCCGGTTTGCCAAGGAGCTGGGGATCCAAACTGTGCCCGTTAGCTTCAGGATCCTGGAGAGTTAAAGAAGATAAAGGAATAAAGCCACGTGAGACATTATTTTGAAGTTCCACGTGTAGTTATTTTTTGAACGCGCACTTCGATCTTGTAGCCCTCAGTGTTCGGTGTGCTTCATCTTACTTGGAAGGTGAATACCGGCTGGCGAAGAAAAAGGCCTCAATCCCACAGACAGCTACGCCTAGCAAACAGCACTGCCACCGCGCGGCGGCCACGGCACGGCGCAACGCCAGAGGGTTCGCCCCAAGCTTCCCGAAAAGGAACGGCGTGTTCTCCGTGAGGGGTAAACGCAGGTGACAGGACACATCCGAGCCGCACTGACGGACCTTTGAATCAGCAGACGGCTCAGAGGAGGGAACGACACTGGATTAATGCACAGCAGGTCGGTCGGGTTTGATGCTGCTGGGGGTCCGAGACACTGGGTTCATCGCACCGACGGCACTGCCGAGGGGACGGAGCGCCTCGCGGGTGTCTGTCCCTTTCTTCCATCTCCTGATTTCCATGTGCTCGTGTGTCAGAACGGCTAGGGGTGGGTGTGAGTGTGTGTGTGAGGGTGTGTGAGCGTGTGAGCACGCGCCTGTGTGTCTGAGCGTGTGTGTGTGTGTGTGAGCGCGCGTGTGTGAGTGTGTGAGCGCGCGTGTGTG
>PVJL010017559.1:0-17928 GCA_004026885.1 Lyroderma lyra
GGGGGGGGGGGGGGGGGGCTGCTTCCTGCTGTTGGGTCAGCGCGCTCCACCTTCTGGGAGTGTACTTTCCACGATTCTATAATAAACTTTAACTTTTCTGTATTTTCACAAACTGTCTATGACTGAATTCTTTCCTTCGAGAGACAAAGAGCCGAGGGAAAATCACCATGTCACAGTAACATTACCACCTTCAAGCTCTTCTGGCTCACCCAGGCACTTCCCTGGGGCCCAAGCCGGCCTCTGGATGGCTCTGTTGTGGGCATATCCACGTGTGAATCCACACCAGGATTCACTGTCCCCAGCTGATCGTTTCACCTGTCTTTTCCCATCCTCAAGTACATTATCTCCTAGGGATCTTGTTGTGTCCTGTTGTCTAATTTAGGTTGAGCTGAGAGAGGAGTCCCTGCCTTGGGGAGTCATCCCCCCCCCCCCCATACCTAGCACGCCCGCTCTATCTAGCGTGCCTGTCCTACCTAGCGTGCCTGTCTTGGTGCAAGGCTGCTCCCGCTCTAAAGCAATAAATCCCTCCTGCCCTGGTGCAAGGATGCTCCCTGCACTAAAACAATAAATCCTAAATTCTTTTTGCTGTGAGAGCCCACAGGAATTCGTGCCAGTATGTTAGGACCACCAATCAAAAGGCAACATGATTGCCTCTTTGTCTAAACGCCTGTAAGTCCTATAAAAGGACAGGACCAGAGTGGGTCGGGGAGCTCGGCTGTTTAAGACTTTTGTCTGCCAGGCGCCGCCGGCTGAATAAAGGACCCCTTCCTCTTCTGTCTTTGGTGTTTGGGTGTAATTTCCTGCATTAGAGTGTTGGAAACAAAACTCTGGTGTCGCAAATAAGCACTCGGAGATTTAAATATCTCGGCAAGGCAATTTTTACTTCTGCAGAAGGGTGCATGCATGCAGACCCGGACAAAAGTTGCAAGCACCCCAAGTGGAGGATCACACACCTTTTTATCCCTAACGCAAGCTTAATTAAACCTGTGTCTTGCCCTGTTGGCTAGGGCTTCAGACCCCACACTCTTAACGTCACCCGATTGGCTATTTTATATTTTTATGACATTTCACGAGGGGGAAGGTGCGAGGGAGAGGAGACAAAGACATTCCAGGGAAGGCCATGTGACCTTTGTGTAAACAGGATGAGTTGGGGGAGAGGATAGGGACCTGCTCTAAGGTGGATTCCTACGGTGGGTTTCCAAGGAGGAAAGTCAGGCCCTTATTTGGAAGAAAAGACTGACATTCCTACAAGAGCCACCCAAATCCATCCAACAACTGTGATTCATTTGAACTCGAGAGGGAAGAGACAAGTTCCCACTTCCATCCCTCCCAAGAGGAATGTTGAGAGCTCTGACCAGCAAACCCCCGTTCCCAGAAGCATCCATGTTCTCAACAGCAATGGACACGTGTTGGGGTGGGACGGTGCTGTCAGAGGGTCCCCTGGCATCACCACAGCACCTTTTCGCACTCGGTTAGCAGGCACACTTCCTCTGAAATGTTGAGCCCCTGTCAGAGGTGCACTTTCTATGGGGTTAATGCAGCTTAAGTGTCACCCTGGCCTCGTCTGAGTGACAGGGAGGGCCCTCACAATGGAATCACATGCTCATGTACTTTTGTAAAGTTGGCAAAAGTGTAAGACATTTTTACATTCCTTTTTTTTTTTTTTTTTTTTTGCTTTTTGGTATGTGGGTAGCTCCCTGACTGGGAATCGAACCCAGGCCGCAGTGCTGACAGCGCCAGCGCCGAAGCCTTAAGCCACTACACCACCAGGGAACTCCTACATTCCTTTTCTTAAAGAAGTTCTCTTCCTCCAATCATGCAAACTTTGGGCTCCATAAAACCTGGGTCCATCCCTGATCTCAGGCAAACCTTGGTGAAACATTTTTTGTTGTTTTAACTTTTAAGAGGCAAAGAAGCACGTCGACTCATTAATAACATCGACTAGGTACTATGTCACCAAAAGGATTTATTCAGGAAAAGTTAAAAAAAGAAAAAGTTACCGAGAGTCTGAGAACATGCATCCCAGGCCACCCGGTGCATGCTCAGCTTTGGTCCAAGATTGCAGGACATGTATATTTGGGCTACAGGAAGTAGAAACCATGGAGTTTGCAAACAGAATGGTAGGACCCTAAGAGTTCCAGGAGTTCGGCTCCGCCCATAGACCTCCCAGCCTCATCAGATTTCTTAAAATCCCACTTCCACTTTATCAAGCATAATAGAACCAAGCTGACCTGAGTGCTTCCCTGATTTCACCTCTCCCTATTACAGCTGTGTAAAGGCCGGTGTGTTACTTAACCTCTCTGACCCCGAGCTTCCTCAGCTACACAGTGGAGATAACAATGCAGGGTCGTTATGGAAATTAGAGCACCTAGCATGGTGTTTGGCACATAGTAGGTAGTCAAAGGCATTGAGTTAGCGTCATCATTATTATAATTCCTTTGTTATAATAACTGCAAAATGATCTTTCTTGGAGAAATGGGATCTTATTCTCCATGTTTCCTATGTATCTTTTTATTCTCACTTCTTCCCTAGACCTAATCAAAAAGAGCCTTGAACATGACAGAGGAAGCAGCCAGAAGAACGGGGCCCTTAACTCTTAACTGAGTCATTCGGTTGTCAAGCATGATTTTCTTTCTTTTACACCTTAAATGTGAGGTCTTCTGGGTAACTAGACTGCCTTACCTTTCCCAGTATTGTATTATGAAAACAAATCATACCTGGGCAAGAAGACTAGAAAATGTCTTTCAAAACAATTCACTTTTGTTTTAAATTTCAAAGGGAACAATACTGAGAGCATAACAGAAGGGGTCAACAGTCTTTAAATGTGAGGCGAACGGGACAAGGTGGTGGTCCTCAGCCCCTAGGCCAATGTGTCAAGTCAGGTGGCCCTGTAAGGGTGACATCGTGGGTTCTAGTTTCAAGATTTAACATTCTATGATTAGTTTGGTTTGACAATGTAATTTAGCTCAAAACAGTTTAAAACTTTCTTTCTCTTCTTTTTGCCCCCCTCCCCTCCAGCCCGCTTTAGCTACCACATGCATCCCGGTTTCAATGACTCTGTTTACCTCAAGACTGAACACCTGTCTCTAATTTACAGGACAGTTAGCCTCAACCATTTGTTTCCTACGTCTGCAGGCTACTCAGAAATCTATTTACGTTCATTTGAAGTTACAGCCTGTGGACACCTGTTTGGTCAACAACCCTTTTCAAACCCCTTTGCCCAGGACAAGCTCCCCACACCCTCGTCCCCGTGGTCTGCACTTCGCACCTGCCTGTGAAACCTCTGGGCATCCTAAGAGCAGGGAGATGGTCAAGAATTTGTCCTCCTCCCCAAATGCTGGCATTTTGAATAAACCTGCTTTTCTTCCCACCAACCTTTCCTCTCGATTATCGGCTTACGAGCCGCGAGCAGCCAGATCCTTAGCCCGTCACAGCCAGATTCTTAGTTGTCACAGCCAGATCCTTAGTTGTCACAGCCATGCCCAGAAACATGATGGCTCTTTTTCTCTCTCTCTCTCAATTAAAGTGCCAACTATATTCAGGCTCCACACTCATGTGAGTCTGATGTGGGGGGAGAAGTATAATGCAGTCACACCTTCAGTTTAAAAGGTAGGAATTATATACATAGATGCTCTAGTGGAGACTGGGGAATGAAAGGCAATACCGCAAAGACCCTCGAGGAATTATTTGGGACACAGAGACCAAAGGAAATTGGAAGGTATTTTATAATTGTTTAATTGACTGTTTTGCCCGAGGGTCATACGCTAACTCAGTGTAACCACAACTTGTAATTAAAATGCTGTTTTAGTACAAGACCACAGGACAATGAATCCTTCTATGAAAGGATTTCAGCCCAAGGTGTTTAGTTCTGCCTTCAGAGCTCCAGTCAAGTTGTGTGGAGGAAGCATGTGCTTTCTCTGAACTCCTTCCCAGTGACCTTGGACATCTTCATCCTCTTCATCCCAAACATCCATCTGCTGCCTCGTTCCCCCAACCTCCCAACAATTTTTTTTTTTTTTGGTCGGTTCCCTGAGTGGGGATCGAGCTCAGGCCGTGGTGGTGAGAGCGCCGGAGCCTAGCCACTGCACCACCAGGGGACCTCCTCAACAATTTCAGTTGTGTTGTCCTATGGTTATATTTAGCTCTGTTCTTCCTCATCGGCCTCCCCTCTATTCCATTGACACACATGCATCAGAGTCACCCTCTGATGCGTGTGTGTCAGCGAGAATTTGGCTTCCCCACTCCCTTCTCCCTGGGAACCTGCAGATCAGACCTTCTGGGTAACTCTTCCCAGCTTCTCTAGGCTTGCTTTCTATCCTCTTCCCCACATTTCCAATACCTTTCCCCATACTCCATAAGCATTTCAAATAATAGACAAAACAAAGAAAAATTACAAACAACGATTTTCTAAATCCCCCAAAATAGGTTAAACACAATCCCCACATATTCTATCGCTGTACCAACATTCAAAACCTGTCGGTGGAGTTCCCTGGTGGTGTAGTGGCTAAGGCTTCGGCACTGTCAACGCTGCGGCCTGGGTTCGATTCCCAGCCAGGGAACTACCCACATTAAATAAATAAATAAACACACACACACACACACACACACACACACACACACACACAAAACCTATAGGGAAAAATCTTTCATGATTTGGAGGAAATGGTTAAAAAGGCAATCTCTTGATGTGGAATAATAGCAGAACATATTAAAAATACATAGAAAAACTGTCTGGAAACCAAATTATAAACCAAATTGCTAATAGTATTTATATATCGGGGATGAAAGATATTTAAACCAAAATAAATGAGGAAAAAATGGTTCTCAGAACCCCTCAATATAGGCTCTTCTGATTTTAAGTTTTACCACTTATTTTTGAAAAACAAAGAAGGAGTAACGGAAATAGCAAATATAAGGAAGTGAAAATATTGCCAAGTTCTTTCAGAAAAGGCCCATGGGCCCATTTCTCTTGGCACAGAGCTTCAGTGTTTTATCATAGAAAGACTTTGGTATTTTAGTACCATCGTAAGATGGTTATACTGATGAACCTGAAAGGTCCAGGTCAAGTCCTTCGTGGTGGCAGCATCAGCTGATGAGAGGCCAGGAATGAGAGGCCAAGAATCCCATTTTTCCAGGTCTCAGCCAGAAAGGCATGGAAAGTGTGCAGGAAGTCATACTTGGGTGAATGTTAGGATGACTCATTTCTCCTGGGTAGGAGCGAAGAAGACAGTGATATAGGTCAAATACCTGTGACCTGCTGTCAGCCTTTGAAGGGCAGGTGTGTGGAACAACACAGAGCTTTAAAAGCAAAAGTCTTGAACTAAGTCATTTGGTATAATGTATCCAATGCAATTCCCATCAAAATCCCACAGACATTCTTTCAATAAATAAATTAAAAACAAAACAAAACAGAACATCAGATTCATATAAAACCACAGAAGACCCTGAATCACCAAAGCAATCTTACCTAAAGAGAATAAGGCTGGAAGTATCACATTCCCCAACTTCAATCTATAGTACAAAGCATCAATAATAAAACAGCTTGGTATGGGCAGAAGAACAGACACACAGATCAAGGGAACCAAATGGAAAATCCAGAAATAAACCCACAAATATATGGACAGATAATTTTTGACAAAAGAGCAAAAAATATACAATGGAGAAAAGAAAGGCTCTCCAGTTAATGGTGCTGGGAAAATTGCAAAACCACATGCAAAAGAATGAATCTGGGCTGTAAATTGTCACCATGTATCAAAATTAACTCAAAATGGATCAAAGACCTCCACATAAGGTCAGAAACAATAAAGTGTATAGAAGAAAACATTGGTACTAAATTTATAGACCTTGGATTCAGAGAAAACTTTATGAAATTGACCTCAAAGGCAAGGGAAATAATAGCAAATAAATGCATGGGACTATATCAAACTAAAAAGCTTCTGCACAACCAAAGGACCCATCAACAAAACAAAGAGACAACCAACCAAATGGGAGAAAACATTTGCAAACAATACCTCTAATAAGAGGCTAATATCCAAAATACATAAAGAACTAGTACAACTCAACAGTAAAAAAAACAAACAAGCTAATTAAAAAATGGGCAGAGGACCTGAACAGACATTTCTCCCATGAAGAAATATAAATGGCCAACAGATATATGAAAAAGTGCTCAACTTCAGTAGCTATCAGGGAAATGTAAATCAAAACCACAATGAGATACCACCTCACACCTGTTAGAATGGCTGTTATCAACAAGACAAGGAACAACAAGTGTTGAAGAGGCTGTGGAGGTAAAGGAACCATCCTACAGTGCTGGTGGGAATGCAAACTGGTACAACTGCTATGGAGGACAGTATGGAGGTTCCTTTAAAAATAAATAATTGGGGGGTTCCCTGGTGGTGTAGTGGCTAGGCTTCGGTGCTGTCAATGCTGTGGCCTAGGTTCAATTCCCAGCCAGGGAACCACCAATAAATAAATAAAATAAATAAATAAATAAAAATAATAGAATTACCATATGACCCAGCAATCACTCTTTTGGGGATCTACCCCCAAAATTTGAAAACCTTAGTCCACAAAGATATATGTACCCCAATGCTCATCACAGCACTGTTCATGGTGGCCAAGTCATGGAAACAGCCAAAGTGTCCTTTGAAAGATGACTGCATAAAGATGTTGTGGTGGGAGTTCCCTGATGGTGTAGTGGCTTAAGGCTTTGGCACTGGCACTGTCGGCGCTGCGGCTTGGGTTCGATTCCCAGTCAGGGAGCTACCCACATACAAAAAAGCAAAAAGCAAAAAAAAAAAAAAAAAAAAAGATGTTGTGGTACATTTACACAATGGAATCTTACTCAGCCGAAAAGATGAAATATGACCATTTACAATAACATGGATGGACTTTGAGATTATCATGTTAAGTGAAATAAGTCAGATAGAAAAAAAACAAGAACCTATGACTTCACTCATATGTGGAATATAAAACTGAAAATAACAAAGAAACAGAAACTCATGGATACAGTCAATAGTTTAGTGGTTACCTGAGGGTAACGGGGGAGGGGGTGGGAGAGGAGGGGGAGGGGGTGGGAGAGCAGGGGGAGGGGGGGTCCAATAAATGGTGCTGGAAGGAGAACTGGCCGTGGGTGGTGAGCACTCCATGCAAGACATGGACGATGTATTGTAGAGTTGTACACCTGGAACCTCAGTAATTTTTGCTGACCAATATCACTCCAATAAATTTAACAATAATAATAAAAAAAATCCTCATGCTAAGGGAAAAAAAAAATAAAGTAAAAGTAAGTTTATTTAACAGAGTAAGTAAGAAAACAACAGCCACTCCACTGTAATCACTAGTGGAAGAGAGACCCCCTCCATCCTCAGGCTAGGGTTTATATGTTTTCTGTTTCCATGGAAAATTCATTGGTATTGGGGGAAGGAGGCTAAAAGAACAATGGAAAGTTTATCTTTAATTTCAGTAAGACGCAAACAGAGTAGGGCGGGTTTGTCTCTAACTCTTGTAAAGCACAACCTGTGTTTTCTTTTCCGTGTGCTTAACTACTGGGATGTCCTAATGCAATCTCTAGTTTGCTTTGTGTCATTGATTAATGTCTGCCTGAGTTCTGTGTCTTGGGGCACGTAGGCAGCAGTTTGGAATCCAACCTCTTAGTTCCTTCTGCAAAAAAAGTCTTCATGCCTTTTCCCTATATTAATAATATCAGATTACAGACCCTGCGGTGGTTCTCAACCTTCCTAATGCTGCAACCCGTTAATACAGTTCCAAGGTGTCGCAATCCGCAGGTTGAGAACCGCTACCCTAGAGTATTCTCACAAAGTGGAAGAAAATTATTCAAGTACATTCTTTACCTGGTAATCTGTGATGTAGTCTTAGGAAGAATCTTATTGTAACAACAGCATTTAACTATTTTGGAGAGAGAGAGAGAGAGAGAGAGAGAGAGAGAAGGTGGAGTGGTACATAAATGTTTGATTTAATTGTTTTTGTTTGGAAGCAATCTAGATTTTTAGAGGAAGTTTGGGTCCAGGTCATGTGAACTCAGAATCAACGCACAACCAGCCCCCAGACAGGAGCTATACTCTGGCTGCCGTTCTAGGGGGAGGCCTGAGCCTTCTAGTTCAGACGTGGCTGTGCTTAATGCTTAGATCCGAGAATCTGACATTCGTCGTGATTCTGGTCCTCTGGGTGGGGCAAGGCGCAATTTACTCCTATGAGAACTGCAACTAAGAGGAGGAAACACAGTGGGGAATTAGTCAGTAAGAGGGAAACTCTTTACAAATCAAGTGATGCCTGATTTTCAAGGGCAAAGCCAAAAACCACATTAGAAGAAACAGTATTTCTTGCTTGAGAGGAAACTCCAGGTGGATTAAGCCAGTTTCAGTGTCCTTGGAGAACAATGATTTACCTGTCACTGCCAAGGGGGAGATCAAAATGAATATTATACTTCATCCACTTTGGGAACTCGGTTTAAAGTCAGAGGAAAGGAGAATATTAGATTTCTTGCCCATGGTTCATGTTTTGTCCTTATTCTGTCTCTAAAATGAGTTTCCCAAATCCTGCTTTTCCCCCCACTGTCTTCTCTTCTCTGGTTACAGGTAAATAAATATCCATACAAGATTAGAGCAAAGAAATAAATTTGAAGTGAAATACAAACTTTTGTTTTGCAGCCCTCTCCCAAACCCTTCTTTGCATCTGAAAACCTGCCTGCGGTTTTTTTGTTTTGGTTTGGTTTGGGTTTTTTTGCAAATCCAGCATTTTTTCCTTAACAAGGTAGGACGTCTCAGAGGTCAGTGAAACCCGGCCTTTAAGAAAAAGAGGACCTAGCAAGTTAATACGCTTGGAAAAATCAGTATAAACTCAGACTTTAAGATGTGTTTCCCAGCTCGGCGACTCCTCAAATGCCCCAGCAAGCAGCAGCACTCACTCACTCACCGCTCCTGTGTGCTGACCGTGCTCAGATTTGGGGCTTTGATACTTTTCTCCACTAGAAGGAGCCCGGACTCCTTGGACTATAGCAGTTGCCAAGATTAAAGACAAAAAAATTTTAAATGGGTTAGGAAATATCTTCCTAGTGCCAGAAAATAAGGATTCCTTAAAAACACATTAGGGTCAGTGCTAAAAGGGCAAAGGAGCAAATTAAAGGTGTTCTCACTGGCTAAATTTTGAAAAATTAAGAATCAAGTGATTACTTTTATTCCTTTAAGTTCCTAGTGATATGCAAAAGAAAAACCTTAAAGACAAAAGAATGGTAAAGATGAAGAGATGTGTTCCACTTTTACTTATTAATGAAATAGTAAGATAGTCTTTTTCTTTTTAACTTACATGTCTTGCTAAAGGGTAATCTAAAAAAGAGGGCATCAGGTCCCAGGTGGTGCAGTGGCTAAGGCTTCAGGGCTCTTGATGCCACGGCCTGGGTTCGATTCCCAGCCAGGGAACTACCCAAAAAGACAACAAACAAAAAAAGAGGGCATTATATATATATTTGTATATGACCCTCCTATTTAGATATTGTTAAAACACACAATTCAACTGAGAAAACTTAAAGATCTAATTGGATTTATTCAATATTCACGAATCAGGCAGCGTTCCATGCAGCGGGCAGAAAGGAGTTCCACAGAGCTGTACAAACGGAAAACGTTTACAGGCCAGGAAGCTGTTCTAGCAAGGAGAGGACTGTTTGAGGCTAGGGCGCCTTTCTTAGCCTAGAAGGTGTCTATCGGGAGGATTACCTGCTAACCAGGTAATTCCAGATTGACTGGTTAAAGGTTAGTACATTCCTGGGAGAGGGTAAAAGTGCAGTTTAGTCTTGTTTAGTCTCCGTTAGTAAGCCTTGATTTGCGATCTAAGGCTTAGCAAGTGAGTCCTTTAGGCTCCTATTGTTTCTTCCTTAACAACATAAAATGAACCCCTATAGAAGATTTTAACTCATTAGTTAATGAGGGAACCAGGCCTGTGTTAACACTTCATCAAAGGGGAATTTTAAAAATCACATATTAGTGTAGACGGGGGCTGTCCAGAAAGTATCCAGCCATGTAATATGAAACATAAAGCCATTGATAGCTGGGTGTTTTCCGGAGAGCCCTCGTATATAGGCAATAAGAAATGCTGAGATGAATTTACAAATACATGCAAAATGGGTCTATCCATGGGCAATAATAAATGACATTTGACTGTTAATTTGCATTTCTATGGACAAGAATTCTTTGTACTATTTTAAGTTCACTACAACTTACTGAGTTTGTAAAATAGTTTGTAGTGAAGTGAAAACATCATTTTCTTCTTCTTTTTTTTTTTTTGGTTGATTCCCTGTCTGGGAATCAAACCCAGACCCTGGCGGTGAGAACGCTGAAGCCCAGCCACTACACCATCAGGGAACCCACCTCTTCCTTTTTTTTTTTTTTTTTGTTAAATTTATTGGGGTGACATTAGTTAGTAAAAATTACGTAGGTTCCAGGTGTGCAATTCTACAGTGCATCATCTATGTGTTGCATTATGTGTTCACCTTCTTCTCCCTTTCTAAGTTCTTGGCTGGGACTCTTGTAGCAAAAGACAGATTCATGAGGCAGAAGCATACAAATTTGTGTACGCTCTACATGACACGGGAGACTTCATAAGGAAATGAAGACCTGAAGAAGTGAGGGTTTTAATGCTAGGTTTGATGAAGAGTAGAGAGTGGCAGAAAAATGTGGTAAGACAAAAAAAACAAAAAAGGATATAATCTGAGTAACGTAAAGTGGGATAAACAGTATGGCCTGTTTCTTCATATTCCTATCAGAGTCTTGGAGATAAGATTGTACTTTTCCTCCTTTCACATGGGGGTTGCATGACCTGCTTAGGGGAAGGTCAGAGAGTCCTTCCTGCACGTGCCAGTTCTCAAATTCCTCCAGCTTAAAATATTCAGTCTGTCAAGGTGCCATGTTTTGGGATAGCCCATCAAGTTCCAAGACAATAAAACCTGGAAAAGTATGCCAGACAGGACAGCCAGATGTATATTTTTGCCTATTTCAAAGCCTTTCACAATTTTTCCTGACAGTGTGTTCATAAAGTACATAAATGAACTTATTTCTATGTCTGTGGAAAGGAAAAATATATACAGAGAGAATATCAGAAGTAGATATTATGGGGGTTCCCTGGAGGTGTAGTGGCTGGGCTTTGACGCTCTCACACCACAGCCTGGGTTCGTTCCCCGCTCAGGGAGCCAACAAAGAAGAAGAAGGAGAAGGAGAAGGAGAAGGAGAAGAAGAAGAAAAGAAGATACTGTTTCAAGAAAGAGAAAAACACGGATCAACACCAGCAACCACATGATGTAAGCAGGAGAATGGAAGTTTGACAATTATTCGGCACACACAATAGCCGAAAAATCAGTATAAATGTGTTTCAAGGAGATAAAACAGTCAGATATCCCAAAGAAGAGAATTAACTACATGGACTCAATTCCTCGCCACGCAGAAGAAGACGTCTCTATAGCCTCGCCATGTAAAGTACGGTTGAAGGATCAGTAGCGTTACCATCACTTGAGAGTTTGTTAGAAAGGCAGAATGTCAGGTCCTACTCCAGGCCTACCAACCAAAGTCTGCACTTCACCAAGATTCACAGGTCAGTCACATGCACCAGAATGTCTGCAAAATGCTGATTTAAATAGTCTGCTAATAATAATAAGATGCTCATGAAACAGAAGTCTCCTATTAGGCCTTCAGGCTAGACTATTTGTAGAGGGAACTTATGTATCAAAACATTAAAATCTGGGGGTTCCCTGGTGGTGCAGTGGCTAGGCTTCGGCACTCTCAACACCACAGCCTGGGTTCAATTCCCCACCAAGGAACTACCCCCCGCCCCCCCCAAATTAAAATCTTTAGGAAGGGCAATTAATTAAAAGTAAAAGTGAGCTTTAATTATAATAAAGATTTCATTAAATAACTAGTGGTTTGGGGTAGAATCATTTTGGACTGTGATAGGATTCCAAATCCAGTTGAGCAACAATCACTAGACTGCCCAAACACACAATCAATATACTATTGTGTGTATGTTTGTCTCTATTTTAGGTTGTTTAAAATATAAGAACCTGATATGTTAAATTTATGATTTTAAGTCATTATTTAGCATATATAATAAGTTTATAATCAATGTTTGAATATATAAAATTTTAAGTTGTTAAATCTGTGATTTGGTTTATCAGTTATATAAATGGTATGTGAATGTTTAGGATAATGTTGATGGTTTAGCATTTAAAAATATGCTAATTGTTTAATGCATCAGTCAGGTTCTTTTCCGCAATACCGATGTATAAAATGCAACCCCCAAATCACTTATTTCATATTCATGGCCTGCAGGTGGGCTGGGGAGGCTTTCCCTCAGACTGCTCGTTGAGTTTAGGTATGCTCCATGTGTTTCTCCTGTGGGACCAGTGGCTGCTCAGGGCTCTACTCAAAGCAGACGGTGGAAGTCCAACAGTGGAAACATGTGACTACCTTAATTCCTTGGCTCAAAACTGACAGGCTCTCTTTTCCACCCACATTGCAGGTTAAAGCAAGTCACATGACCAAAGCGAGCATCAGAGAGATAGGAAAGAACACTGCCTGAAGTGAACCATGGCAAAAAGGGTGGAGAAGGAAGATTTGTGAGCAAATAATGAAATCTACCACACTCAATACGCACATGAGATTGAATTATTGGATATTAACCAAAGCATAAATCGTAGTGATCATTTTCCATGCACAAAAACCTCTCGTAAATAAAAGACCTTCTATAACAAAGTTCTGGGTGATGAAAGACTACCATATTTTGCCACAAATAACACGCTCCTGTGTGTAATGTGCACCCACATTTTGGGCCCAAACTTTCAAAGAAAAGATCTTTTGTTCTTAATTTAATTCAAAATTTTAATTGTTTTTTGTATTATAAAGGAAATTTAGGGAGTTCCCTGGTGGTGTAATGGCTTAAGGCTTTGGAGCTGGTGCTGTCAGAGCTGCGGCCTGGGTTCGATTCCCGACCAGGGAGCTACCCACATACCAAAAAGCAAAAAAAAAAAAAGGAAATTTAGCATTTATTTTTTAACATATTATGTACAGGACATTTATGTAACAAATAATTAAAAAACACAAGAACAGATATGAGGTACAATAAATTTTATGTATAAAATTGTTTTATATTAAAAAACAGTGTATTTCAGAGTATTATTTTGCATACAGATATTGGTATTGATTTCTAGAGTTATACTTTTAACTCAGAAGTATAAATAAAAGAATTAAAAACATGGAATTAGTACAACCCATGTATAATTCACATTCTCATTTATCTCCTCACAAATTTGGGCAAAAAAGTGAGAATTATACACGGCAAAATACAGTATTTTTGTGGGGTGAAATGCAATATGCTGAGAACTTAACATTAAGTGATCTTAATGTGTTTACAGCAGGATTGCAAAGTACTCATAATACAGAAATTTAGGAGAGGTTTAGTTTATTTCGTCTATAGCTGATTTGGTCTTGTGACCTGGTAGGAAATGGGAAAGAAAAAACAAAACAAAACAAACTCAGTTTAATCTGGTTTAAAATGTATTCTGATCCAGTAACTTAAATCCCCTCATTAGGTAAATCTCAGGTTCTCAGATTTTCCACAGTTTCGCTCCTCACTGCCCTCTTATGTGAAAGTACATGGAGGAGTATAGCTTACTGTATTCTTACAGTATAGGGTGGGAGTCCCCTACAACCTTGACCTGGTTCGTGATTGTGTATGGTTAGTACCTCCAAGTTCTGGCTAGAGACTTCAGTCACTGCTGAAGGTACTTGGTTTTTTTCTGGTTTAGTCAGGGTGTAGTCACCTTCCTGGTTGGCTTAGCTCCCCTTCAGCTCTCTCTGGCTGCAGACCCTTAAGAGCTGCCCCCATCCAGTCCCTGGCCAGGCTTTTCATCCAGTGGGATCATCTGCCATTGTCACAAAGGGTCCCTTCGCAAGCTGCTGTCTCTCAATTCCATGTCTGTGTTACCAAGAGAGGCTTTGGAGTGCAAATTAGGTTCTCTCTCTCTCCCCCCCGCCCCGCCCCCTCCGCCCCCCGTCTCTCTGAGACCTCAGAACTCCAGTCTTCTAATCACACTGGGATATCTTGTATTAATTTGAAGCCACGCAGTGTAGCTCTCCCATAGGAGCAAGATGACCGACCACCTTGGAGCATGAATTTCTTATTCTCCATCTTTCCCCTCCTCTGATCCTTCTTTTCCTTCTCACCATCCCATGGACCACAAGAGGAAAATTTATCTTTACTTTTCCTCTATCATATCCTCTTTTCCACCAGAGTAGAAAGTTTCTTGGCATTAGTGTTCAAGGCAAAGAGGATAGATAGGCTCTATGATCGTGTTTGCCAAGTGTAGCTCCTAATACATGAAGTGGGACGTAAGCGATGTAGAAAATCTCTTTCTCTCAGGGAGTTCCCTGATGGTGTAGTGGCTTAAGGCTTCGGCATTGGCGCTGTCAGTGCTGCAGCCTGGGTTCGATTCCCAGCCAGGGAACTACCCACATACCAAAAAAAAAAAAAAAAAAAAAATCTCTTTCTCCACAACAGTTTCTCATTGCAAAATCCTAATTTACATGTCAGAAACTGACTGGTACTTTTTTCATTCCTAATTCCCAATAGGCCCACTGATGGATGCTTTTAGCTCTTTAAAGAGAAGGTCGTGACTAGAAAAAACAAAAGAGAAAAAAGAAACGTGAATTTTTTGAAGTTCTGCTGCTGTTACACTGACACTTTGTGTTTGTTAGGGCTCAAGGTGAGTAATAGTCCAGAAAAATCAGATTTGTTTCCACTTTTATGTCTATTGTCTTCTTAGGCAACATGGTGGAGAGCAATCTGGGACACATGTAATCACTTGTAAACAGCCATTAACTTTATGTCCGTGTGTATTTGGGGGGGGCTTGGGGGCAGCCAGAGGTGATGAGAATGATCTGAAAATAGGAAGGAAAAATAAATCAGTCATCTGTAAGTTACCTGTCATTACAGGTTAGGCAATAGGAATCCTTACCGTGTTTATCACCTCCCCTTTAATCTCTGATCAAAAGAAATCTCATTTGCATTGTCATAATTCCCTTGCCTTCTCTCTGTGGCCATACTGTGGGATATTCAACCTTAGGACAATAAGCTGCTGCTCTGCGGTATTCAGCACGTCAGAAGGAGATACTACCTCTTCTCTTGATTGACAGCAACCTGGGAAAATTAGGAGCCAGAACTTACAGCGTGAATGCTGTTACCGCCCTTCCGGTCTTTTAAGAAATGGAAACCACCTCATACACACTGTTTAGCTCATCACATCCTATCCAGAGTAGAGTTTTGTAGAATCTCCTTGAGGACATTTCGAACCAATCCCTAAGTCCATGAGGATTTGCTAAGATCTAGGTGGTGAACTGATTTCTCCAATGAGAGGGAAACACCATACCTACTGCATCTTTTCTACCACTGTGCTGGCACCTAGGGCGGGCAGAGATATACCCTGATAGCATGGCACTGATAACATCATGCTCTGTGGAATGATACTCTGAGACTTACCACCTTCTCAGCAGAAGATATTATCTCCCACGTATATTTCCTCAGGACTTTAAAATCCTTTTAAAACTCAGAATCATAGGGATATAATCTTTATGGAGAAAATCTAGAAGGTCAGATTGACTATCCAGTCAAGAGAGTTGCAAACATTTTTTTGTTTTTTTCTTTTTGGTATGTGGGTAGCTCCCTGATTGGGAATCGAACCCAGGCCGCAGTGCTGACAGCGCCAGCGCTGAAGCCTTAAGCCGCTACACCATCAGGGAACTCCAGTTGCAAACATTTTTGAGCCATCCTGTGCAAAGGGAGAAACGGCCCTCCTGGGACTGCTTGCTACCATATGAGTCAGTTGGTATGAGCAGGAGGCCATTGAAGCTAAAGGTGTGTGTTCTGGTCCCCAGGGCACAGTGGTCTTGGGTCTACTGCGTGGCCTTATGCGAGCATACCCACCTCAAGCTGCCCCGGGTCCCAAGGAAAGCCAGCTAGGGACCGGAATGATGTCTCAAAGCTCAGGTCTTACTGACCCCTTAGACAGAGACTTTCCAGTTCTAGAAAACTGGGGGACCCCAACTATGGCCTGAGTCTTAGCATTTTCAGTTTTTGCTGCAAACCTTGTAAAAGTCCACCACCTTTTACAGCTCACCAAAGTTAGATTTTTATTTTTTTATACTTGGGCAAAAATTTCTACTGATCCTTGATCTCAGGCACAAAATTTGGGTAGATTCAAAGACTCTTGGGGCCTCAAGAAAATTAAATATTTTCTATGTATAAAACAGTGATCTGTCCCAACTAGACAAGGGGTGGGTACTGACCCTGGAAGGGGTATTTAAGATCTCTGAAAGAAGATACTAATTTTTAAATTTTATTTAATATTATAATATGCTATGGGAACTAGATATCAAACCAACTTTTCTTGTTCTCTCAAAGTTTCAGCAGAATCTTCCAAAGCCAAAAATAAGACAGTAGGTACCAAGTACTCTCACATCCTGAACAAAAGACAAAACTCCCTCAGGATGGCCCCACTCTGCTACCATCAGCCTGTGACCCACTCCCCGACTACCTCAGAGGATGGCAAGCATTCAAGTTTGAAGAGATTTGGAAAGAGGGCAGGGTGCTGGGCTTTTGTTCTTCCTGCCTCCAAGAAGGGAGTTGGGGGCTGCAAAGGGAGAGACCTAACCTTCATCTGAAACCAGGCGAAATAGTCTTCAGTGGGGCCGCTTGGAGAACTTGGCTTACGCCTCTGGAGTTGGAGGGACATGAAGATTGCCATTAGATTCGCACCTGAAAAGTTGGGAGGCTGTGCCTGGGTCTGACCGGGTGGAAAGCACTCCAGCAGGTCAAGAACACAGGCGTATTTCCCCTGAGCCAGCGTGGGTGCTGCAGATTACATCTGGGCGTGTGTCGTTGTCTTGAAATGAGCTGTGCGAAGGGGGACTCCTGACAAGGGTGAGACAACCACAGCAGGAAGACGCTTCGGATGAACCTTCAGACACAGGAGCGGAGGCAGGGCAGCGGGAGGGGTTATCTATCACCTCCATCGAGAGAAGTGGAGACGATTGATCCCAGAGGTGGGAGGGGGCGGAGGGGACCTGGGGTGAGCCTTCATCAAAGAACCCAGAATGATGCTCCAGAGAGAAAGAACGTGCGTTCGGAAACTAGCACCCCCAGATCACAACTGTCCTGGGCAGGTGGGACCGTTCTCGCCCCTTACGCTTCTTTCCCACCCCTGCTCCAAACCTGTGAGGGGCACTAAACTGCAGCCGGCAGGTGGCGGAAAGGATAACCTGAGACAGAAGGCGAGGCAGCGCCCCTCAGGTCTCAATTCTAATTCTGCCCGGGCAGGAAGGAGGCAGGAGAGATGTTTTCAGCAGGATGAAGAGTTTAGAGTTTGGATAGTTCACCAAATGGATTATTTAAGACCCCAATAAAATGGAGAACCTTCCTTTATTACCTAAGAAGGGCAGGAAAAGCGCTGAGCTCTGCCAAAGGTTTTATTCACGGGACAGAAAAGAACAATCAGAAAGGATGTGCAGGGCCAGTGGGGAGAAGGAGATGATGCTGTTTTCTGCTCGCCCTCTATGAAGTCTGAATTGCTCAATAAACTGGTCATAATTTTATATTTGGGGAAATTTTATATTGTTTTCCTAAAACAAACTACCGAAAGGGTTGAGATACTTATGTTTATTAAAGAGAGATGTGATCCAGAGAATCACCAAACACTGTCCTTAGGGGAGGGCTGGGCAAGACGTTGATGTGGCCCACCGGTGAACCACCAGCGATTTTGGGGTGACGGCCTGAATTTTTAAAAAAGTAGCAGGAGATGTAAGAGGCTGGAAATGCCTCCAGCCATAGTTGACTATTGCATGTAAAAATGAGGGGTTTAAATAAGATTAGCTC
>PVJL010017560.1:0-17921 GCA_004026885.1 Lyroderma lyra
CACTGGACCCCCCATCCAAGTATCCCCCTAGCTTTCGATAAGCCCCTGGCTCCGCCCCACCGCAAGGACGGTCACAGCGGGCCAACTCGTGCTTGTAAACAGACAGAGCTGGCACTCGCCTGAAGGGGAGGCCCGGCCCAGCGAACCGGGGGGCTGCTGCGTTTCATTGCCCCCAGGGGCTCCCCTGGGCTTCTGCCCCTTCCCGGGCCCCCCGCCCCAAGGGCCCCCGGAGCCCTTACGAGAGCGCAGGTCCCCTAAAAGGCAGCTCCACCGGCCAGTGGTGATGAGGAGAGAGGTCGGAGGGGCCGGGGGTGAAGGGCGTGGGGAGCGGCCTGAAGAGAGAGGCCAGGCCCGGGGGTAGCGCCCCACGAAGGGAGAGAAACTCGGGGCTATGGTTTTTAATGCGAATTTGATTCAAAACAGTAAGAATCTCGCTTTTTATACATCAGCCTGGAGCCGGTGCCGCAGTGAGTGACTCAGGCGTGTGGCACGGCCAGGCCTGAGCTTTACGGGGCTCGTAACCGTCTGCGTGGGCCGTAGGTGCGTTAACCATGTTCCCCCGGCGGAGGGGGTGACACAGGGCGGGCCCCCCGCGGGGAGAAGGGAGGCCCAGTCCATTCCGGGAAGCACGGCCCACGCAGCCTTCCATTCTCAACGCGGGCAGGTTTTCCTGGAGGACGCGGGGCCCCTGGGGTGCAACGCCCCCCACCCGGCAGGGTCGGTACCGGGGATTGCGGAGCAGCAAACGTGCGTGAGATCCGCGACCTCGGCCCTGCGCTCGGGAACCCAGAAGCAAAGGACAGGGCGCAGGGCGGGCTCCCGGAGCGCCTTGGACCCGCCGCGGGCACCGGCTGGCCGCAGCTGGTCCTCGTTACCCATGGCCGTTCTGCTCTAGGAAGGAGCCACGAGCCACCGCTCCGAGGCGAACCCGGCCTGAGGCTCCGGGTCACACTTGCCTCAAGCCGTTGCCACATCACCGCGTGTTACGAGCGTCTCTGTTTGAGGACGACTTATTTTGTGTGTCTGTTATCGATTCGTCACCGTGGCCTCAGCTGAACGCAGGTCACCTGTAAGTGACACAGGCGTTTTCGGCATGAGGCACATCACAGCCTTCCTGTGCTTGGGGACACGGGACAACCCCTTAGAAGTACGCTTGTGGCCCTTTTAAACAGCGAAGTCACCACCCAAAAGCAGCAAAATGCAAAATCTAGAAACGTGACACCCAACCGGCCACAGGAAGGACCCTTGTGTACAGTACGAGACGAAGCCAGAAAGAGGAGCGCGGCCTTTGTCGTGGACCTCAGCCGCACACAGCGGGCGACCCTGGGCCCGATGCGAATGACTCAGAGCGTGCCGAGAGCGTCGGTTTGGGGGTTCAGGCGGTGGGAGCAGAAACAATCAGTAACGAGGACTGACTGTACTGAAAGTAACGGTCACACACGGGCAGTGCCACCCTGCCGCCCACGGCTCCGCAGGGCCCACAAGTGGGGCTGAAAAGGGAGGGCCGGGGCGCCTCGGAAAATGCAGCGCGGCCCGCCGGCCTCGGGGGCCTGGAGAAAGCCTGTTTGCCCACGGGTCGCCCACCCCCTGCCGTCGTGATGAGATCTTAGCAGCAGGCCACCTCGCGCTTCCTCTGCAGAACTCCTGTCGTGAACAGGGGTGCAAGCAACGTGGGGGCCCAGGTGGGCGCAGTGCGTGCTCAGCGCCGTGGCTCCTACTGCCCAGGCTGCTCGTGTTAGTGTCAGTGTTGTCATTGCTGTCACCAACCTCCCCGAGACAGGCATGAGGCTGCTAATCCCTTACGATCCTTGATGGTGGGACCAGAGCCAGGTTTGGGGGGCTCGGAAGCGTCTCCGATTTCAGCGGACTTTTTTAAAATTAAAAAAAAAATCAAGACCTTGCAAATTAAAAATGAGATCCAGGGCTCTGGGGGGTTGTTTGGGGGAGGAGCCTGCAGTGTGGGCTCTGTTGCCGCCGAAGAAAACCCACCTGTTTGGAGCTTACACCCACACATGAACTAGGTCCTTGGTCGAGCATTTCTCTCTTAATTGATCAATTAAAATAATCAAACATGTCCTTTTATTTCCTGTTCTGTGCTGAGCACAGCCCTGATGAAGACAAAGGGCCTGCTCTCGTGCCAGAGGCCTTCCTGGAGTTGGGGTGGGCAGGAAATGAGTATGTGAACCGATAAAGAAAGGGTGAGAGGGCCGGGGGAGCCGGGAGGGTTCTCCGCTGGTGCAGAGCTCAGGGCAGACTCGGAGCCGAGACTTTTAGGATGAGGAAGAGCAAGTCCTGTAGAGCCCGAAGGAAGCACGTCCGGACACAGGGGACAGGAAGGGAAGGGACAAGCATCGCGCATTGCAGGAACGGCACGGCCAGTGGCCTGGAGTGAGTGACGTGAACTAAACTTGAAGAGGCAGGCAGGGGCAGATCAGGGAGGGCTTTGGATTGATCTGAGTGACGTTTCTGAAAGACCATTGAGGCTGCCACGAGGAGGACGGATCATGGGGGAGAGGGGGCAAAGCGGGACAGCAGGGAGCCGACCCGCGACGGCGGCCCTTGGGGTCAGCAGCTTGGGAGGCGGATCAGGCGGGGCTGGGAGGTGGGCGTGGAGCAATCCCGGACGCCCCGAGTGCCCTCGAGTAGCCAGAACAAAGCTCCCAGGTCACTGCTTTGTTCTACTGGGAGCAAAATAAAGAGTAAAAAGGCCTTGGCCAGCTGGCCCTGTGGGGAGCAGGCGTCGGCACCGTGTCCCTGGGCCAGGGCTTCCTGGCAGGGGCGCGTCAGCACACGCCTGTCGATGGGGGCGGGCTGGCAGCGAGCAGGCCCCCGTCCAGAGGGCTCCCGGCCCACTCAGCCCCAGTCGGGCAGGAGGGGCGCGTTCGCCGCAGTGAGCTCTGCTCTCGTTTGGCAAGGCGACCTTGAGAGGGGCCAAGGTTGTGGAATTAATTACAGCCGATTACCTTGCATATAATACTTGGGTTCCAGCTTGCTGAAAGCCTCTAGAAGTGGGAGGAGTTCCCAGAGGCACCGTCAAGGAAAGGCCGCCTCCCGTTCATCGTGCCACCCCGCCTCCCGCGGGTTCCCCCTTTAACCCCGTCCTTCTTGTTTAAATAAACAGGACCTCCCCAAGTCAGTGTCCAAAACTTCTCCCAAATAGGGATTAATGCAATGAACACATGAAAAGAAATTTCAGAGCTGCTTACGTTTCAGTGTTACTACGGTCCCCTTCCTGTATCTGCAGTTACTAACAAATGACGGCGATCCCCGTAAAAGTGGACCTCAATCATGACACGGCGTGGGGCACAGCGGACCTCGCGTAGCGAAGCGGTAATAGCAGCAGACACAATCGATCGTCTGCACATAATGATACACAATCTGCCTTCCTCTCCACCAGTTTAGCCCCTTTTCAGTATTCATGTGTTATTGCATTGGCTTACTTTGCTCATCCAGAACGTTAAAAAAAATCAGCATAGCAGGCAGCTTTGTCTTGCTCACGATTTTTAATGGAAGGCATTAGTATGTAGTGGTCTTCTCCATGTTTTCTAGTTTTTAACAGAGCAGCATTTGCAGAGCCAGTCCTTTAAGAAGGGACTGGGGGCTGTCCCCAGAACCCTGCTCTCAGGAGTGAGCTGCCCTGTGCATTAATAATGTCACCTCACAACTTCGCACAGGTCCTAGGATGAATTCCTAGGAGGCGTGTGGGCGTTCGCAACATGGACAGATGTTCACAGACGGCACCCCCAGGTGTGGTTGGGGCCCCTGACTTTCCCGCCAGCAATAAGCGAGATCCTCGATGCCCCACCTTGCCCACAGGATGCCATCTCCAGTTTGCAGAAAGCGACTCTTCTCTTGGTGTCTAGTGTATCTTTCCGGGTTTTACACCGGTGTCTTCAGGAACCACCCCCCCCCCCACTGCGTGACTGTTTACAAGCGTACCTCAGGGCCATATCTTAGGGTGTTCTTTCCTTCTCACAGCTTCTAGAACCTGTCCCCCATGGGTGGTTTTAGCGACATGCAGCGGGAAATCTTCCCGCAAGTGACTTACACCATCAGAACATCTGTGGTCTCTTGTGACAACACAGTCAGAGGCGGGCGGTTCCAGGACTGGCTAGTTCGGCGACACAACAGCTCCAACCCGGGCTCTCTCCTTCTTTCTAGGAAGCTCCAGCCGCAGGACGCAGGCGCGACACTGTCCAGCAGAAGAGGGACCGTTCTTCTCAGGGAGCGGACCCTTCTGCACACGTCCCCCCCCTCATGTGTCACCGGCCAGCCGGGCATCTGTGACCAGGCCTGAGACAATCACTGACCAAGAAGAATGTGGTTGGCTTAGACCAATCAAGATTCGCTCCGAGGAGCTAAACAGGGGACAACGCCTGCCCCCGGGAGGGCACAGGGCTCCTGAGATGACAATGTACTCTAGGCCTTGTTGGCGGGGAAGGGGTGGGGCTGTGGCTCTTGGTCAGCAGCCGCCAGGTCCCCCCCACGTTCCTGGATGTCACCGATTCCGTGTCCACCCGTCTCCACTCAGGTTTCCGCTGCTCCGATGCAGATGCGCGCTCCGGGGGGGTGTGTGTGCGGTCCCGCAGCCCCGTGTCCCAGCGGCTCCTGTGTCTCTCATCCTCGGGCCACGTTTCCTGGAATCACTTGTGAACTCAAGAAAGGTGCTTTTTGCCATTCTGTTTCCTGTAGGAAATCTTCAAAGGTGTGTCTCTCTTCCTGGGGACACCGTTCCCCACCTTTCCTATGGCAGGATAGCTTCATCCAGTCCTCGGGCTGTTTCCTGGTGTCTCCTCGGGCCTGCAGTTCGGGGGGGCTGGCTTGTGGGTTCCTCCTGGTCACCTGGTTGTGATTAGAACCCTCGTTTCAGATCTCTGAGCCCGAGCCTTGGCTGCCCAGACGCAGCCTGGACCCGAGCGCCCGCGTTTGGGGGGACTTTGCTGACCGCGGAGGCGCCTCCCACTCGGCTACCTGGTGGCCTGACGACGCCAAGGGAAATTTGTCCACAAATCATTTGAAACAGTCTGAAGTCCTCCCGGTGCCAGGTAGAGCGCATACCCACCCCCCACGTCCCCGAGGGTAGCACTCCCCGGTGGCCCAGAAATCAGGGGTCGCCCCCCACCACCGCCACGGCCTCCGGCCAGGCGCTCTGCTGGGACCTCGCCACCTGGGCAGGAAGGGAGGTTGTGATGGAGGGACGAGGTGGGAAATGTCTGCAGTCACCCTGTGTGCAGCTGGGGGTGGGTCCCTGCCGGCCCAGCCCGCTGCCTGCCGGCGCCATTCCCCTCCCCCCTGGGGTGTCACACACAGGAGCCGGTGCTCCCAGTTGTCACAAGTGTTGCCATTCCTCCCGTTGGCTTAGGAGGGAGAACGGGACAAGGTTCCCCGGATTCCGCGTGCCCCTCCGTTCCCCTTTCTCGGGGGTGCTTTTGTCCGTCTGTCTGCCTGTCTGTCCCTCTGGCTGGTTAGCGTGCTAAGAAGACAAGGAAGGCAACGGCCGGGCCTCTGCTCCCCCAGGTGACTCTCCAGCGGTTCCTCCTCCGGCCCCGATCCCGTCGGCATAACCAGCTTCGATGGCCCCACAGGCAGAGCTGGCGGGCTTTCCTTCCCACCGGAAAGAAGGCGTCTCAAACGGAAGCCCCCCGGACACCCACGGGCCATGTGCACACGACCCCCAGGGCGGTCACCAGGACAGCGGGCGCGGCCACAGCCGCTCGGGGGCCGCCGCCAGCTTCCGGCTCCTCCCACAGGCCTGGCGGGCCGCCCCAGCCGGCACCATCTCGGCGGTGGCGGCCCGGCCTCCCGCGGGGTTTGCTGCCCGTCCCCGTCCCCGTGCTCTCCGTTGGCCATGCAGTCAGGGCGGGCCCACCGGCGGTGGGATCACGCGCTGACCTCGAGCTGACGGCGCGGGGACAGCCGCGCCCCGGGGGGGCAGCCGATCGGCGCGCGTCATCCGCGAATGCATGACGATCACTCTGGATGACAGTTAAAAGCAACGTATTTCGTTTTCGTTCCAGCCAAAGCGGATGTGTTTAAAGCGAATTATAACGGGTGGGGATCCAGAACACGTTTGGAAACCGACCTTTTTCGTTGTCTTCGGTCGTGGGCGCTCCGTTACACTTGGTTTTCCTCTACGGGCTGGTGAGACCAGTAGGATGGGCTGAGTGCTTGTGTCTGCCCAAAACTTGCATGTCGAAGCCTGAACCCCAGATGCGATGGGGCCTCTGGGAGGTGGTTAGTGTTAGATGAGGATGGAACTCTCGTGATGGGATAGCGGCCTTACAATAAGAGGAAGAGGCAGAAACCAATCTCTCCCCGCTCCCTCCCGGCCTCCCTCCTCCCCGAGCCCAGGTCACATGAGCACAAAGGAAATAAGCAGCGGTCTCTGGCCAGGAAGCATACCCTCCCCAGACATGCATTCGGCCAGCACCTTGGCCTTGGACGTCCGGCCTCCACAGCCGTGAGAAGTAAAAGTCTGTTTCTCAAATCACGCAGCCTGCAGTATTGTGTTATAGCAGCCCGAGACAGTCAGAAGGACAGGTTTTGTTTTTCTCATTTTACAGATGGGGAAACTGAGGCCTAGAGAGATTAATGGCTCATCCAAGGATTCATAACCATTTAGCACTAAAGCCAGGATACAAACACATGTTCCTGGTATTTCCAACAGGACTCACTTTTCTGGGCCACCATAGCTCAACTCTCGTGGGACCCTGGTGAGTAAATAAAATACCTCCCACCATGAAAAAGAGAGTCACTTTCCTGGTCACCTTCCAGGTTCTGGGCGCTCCGACCAGCACTTTCCCACCTGTTCTCATTTTCCACAATTTAGGACTCAGAAGATCAGAGAGGCTAAGTCACTAGCCCAAAGTCACACAGCAATAGGGCTGGGATTTGAAGCCAGGGGTGCCTGATGCTGAAGCCAGAGTTTTCTCCCCTGAGCCACCTGAGCCACCAACATGAATGGGTTTTGGAGAAAGGAGATAAAAGAGGAGAGTAGAAAAGTAGGTAGATCAGATGAACTAGTTGCTGAAGTTCAGATCTTCGCCTGGGGTCGAAACCATGCCCACACTGGCGCTGAGCTGACCCCATGTGTCCTGAAAGTCTGTCCCACACAGGCGCAGCTCTGCAAGGGACCCCGGGCCACCAAGGGCGAAGGAGGTGGCGGATTCTCGGAGTTTCCTTCCTGGGTAACCGGTTCTCGGGGGGAAAGGGGACGTCAGCTTGCTCGTTTTTTTAAAAGCTAGAATCTAAGCGATTAGTTGTGTCCGCTTTTCAGAAGGTGTTTAATGTGACCCAGTGTCTTCAGACAGCTTCTCCGCCACGTCTTACCGTTAGAGAACCCACAGTCTGATGGCACCTTGGTGAAGGGACTCAGTTTAGATTCGACCCCTGGTCTCAAAGAGGCCCTGGGTGCCTCCTCCTCCAGGAGACGCTCCAGGACGTGGACAGAGCCAGCTTCCTCCTGGGGCTTTGTACCATTCCTGTCCCAACGGGCAGCTCTCAGGCTCGCCCTAGAACTGAGGCTGTGACCTGGAATTCGGGACCGGGAAAGGCCTCATCTCCAAATGCTGGTGGCAGTGGTTGGGATGTGGGAGGGGCCGAGCACAGGGTGGGGGCCTGCATAATGGCCCCCCCAAAGATGCCTGTGCCCTAATCCCTAGAACCTGGGACTCTGTGACCTCGCATGGCCAAGGGGATTGGCAGGTGTGATTACAGGAAGGATTTTGAGATGGAGAGATTATCCTGAATGATGTGGGTGGGAAGTCAGGGGGACCAGAGTTAGAGAAGGAGATGTGATGACAGACGCAGGCGTCAGGGTGATGTGGCCCTGAGCCAAGGAATGCCAGCAGCCTCTAGGAGCAAGGAACAGACCCTCCCCTGGAGCTTCCAGAAGAAACACAAGGCTGCTGACCCCTCGGTTTAGCCCCGGGAGACCCATGGTGCTCCTCCGGCCTCCAGAACTGTACGGCGACACATTCGTGGTGTTTGAAGCCACTAAGTTCGTGGTTATGTGCTGCAGCAGCAATGGGACACTCGCACAAGTCCTTAGAGATGGAAATCAACCACATTCCGTCAAGTCCCCTGGCTGGGTCTCCATGGCACGAAGGCAACGGACCCGTGAAAGGGATCGCCAGTGTCAGCTGGCAGGTGACACCGGGTGACAAGACCAGACGCCCCTTGGGCCTTGGGGTCGAAAAGCTTCCCGTCAATCCACCAGCAACACATCACCCTGTATTTGCAGGCACAACTTGAGGCCAGAAAAGAGTCACTTCCCCTTAAGCCACGATTTCAATCCATTTTATATTAATTCTTACGAGAAAATAGCCCCTCCCTCCGTTTTTCCACAAATGTGGTGAGGCTTCGGTCCAGGAAACAAAAAATAAAAGTATCGCACCGTTTCCGAGCGCAGGAGAAACTAATTAAATCCAAATTTTCACAGAACGTTCAAGTTGAACACGACTCAAAACACACTTGAGAATCGGGCTGGATTTTGGAAGCTTCTGGAGGCCGGGGGCGGCCACCACGGCCAACGCGCCAATGGCCCTTCCTCGGACGTTCTCCCGAAAGGTTCCGAGGGAGCCAGAGCCCAGCGGGCAGCACGGGCACGCGGGCAACGCCTCGGGGGTCGCAGGGGCAGGTGAGAGAAGTCGGGGCGTCGGTCACCCTGGGGCTGGACGGACGCCGCTGGAGGAAATACCGGGAAACACGGCTGTGAAGCGCGGAAGCCAAAAACAGGAAACGGCCCGGGCCAGCGGCCGGGGCGGAGGTGGTGGCGCTGTCACAGCACAGAGCGAAGAGAGGGGGACGTTTCCCCAGGGCATGGCGGGGCAGAGGCCTCCCGGGGGGCAGGGGGCTCTCTGGAGCGACATTGCGGGACGCTCGCTTTGCAGACGACATGACCGTCTCGGAGCCTCTCCTGTGACGGCAGGAACCGCCCCCGAGAACCTCTGACCTCGTTCGAAGCCGGCAGCAGCCCACGTCCCACGGCCGATGTTTGTTGGGCATTTAGGGGGCCTGCACCCTGGGCAGCAGCCCACGTCCCACGGCCGATGTTTGTTGGGCATTTAGGGGGCCTGCACCCCGGTCTCAACGACGTTCTGACCTGCACACTGTGACACCCTCAAAGCTCAGGCTGCACCGGCTTCAAAGCTCACGTGGGGCGGGGGCAACGCTCTGTCTGCCTCGGTGGGCTCCGGGGCTGAGGCATCCTGCACGGCTGGGGAAGGCAGGGGCTGGGAAGGCCAGCTGTGGGGGCCAGTGGCTCAGCCTCTCTGTGCCTCAGTTTCCTCGTCTGCCTACAGGGACTGTGCTAACTCCCTCTGGGGTGGCCCTGAGACGAGATGAGGTGAAGCAGGCGAGAGACCGAACCAGGGTGTGGCGTCCGGGAGCGCTCCGACACGGCGGCCCGATCAGCCCTCGGGGCCACAGCCCAGCAGCGGGGTCCCAAACCGTGAGCGCCCCCCACCGGACGGCAGTAATGCTGTGACTCAGGTCAGCTGACCTCTCGGCCAGCGGCTGCAGGCAGGCGCGGATGCTGGGGCAACATGGCGCCCGGCGCGGCAGGAGCCGCGGGCTCAGGGCACAGCGCGGCCAGCTGGCCGGCGGCGGGGACACCGAGGCAGCAGGCGCCGGGGCAGCCTGGGTGTGGGAGGGGGTCACAGAGGCTACCCCCCGCCGCCCCCGCCGCCCTCCTGTCCCCTTCCTTTCCGTACACACGTGTGTGCCTGCCCTGCACGTCTGGGAAGAGAAAACACACAATGAAGGTCCCCAAAGTGCCCCCGGGATCAGCACCCCCGGGCAGTGCTCTAACGGGCGTGACCAACCTGCGGCCCAGCACACGTTCTGAAAACACGCTGAGGGATTTTTGCGACCTTCTTGTTAGCTCACCGTGTGTGGCCGAAGACGTTCGTCCTCCAACACGCCCCCGGGAAGCCAGAAGGTTGGACACGGCTGCTGTAAGCCCTTTGCAGGTATTAATGCACTTAATCCTCACAACAGCCCCTCAAAGTAGTTACCACAGTCCTTTTACCGATGAGGAACAGAGAGGTTGCATAACCTGCCGGGGGTCACACAGCCGTGGACCCTTTGGGGGCGGGGTGAGGGCCAGGGCTGAGTGGGGCAGGGGGAGTGGGTGTTCAGTAGGAGAGGAGGGGACGGAAGGGTCTGCGTGCCCAGCACCACGCAGCTAACCCGAGTGCCCCCGTGCCCAGTGCTGCCAGCGTCCGTGCACAAGCGTTCCCGTGCCCAGGGCCACACGCGCTTGCTCCTGTTGAGGACGCGCTGCCGGCAGGCTCTGCTCGAGGAGTTCGCGTAGGGGGCCTTTCAGCAGGGGAAGCGGGCGGAGGACGGACTGACGGGCCGTGGAAGTGGGGAGCAGGGGGCTGGGGGGCACTGCAGCCTTTTGCAGGGCACAGGCGGGGTGGCCTGAAGGTCGGGGTGCTTGGATTGGAGGCGGACTGGCTGATGGGCTGGACGTGGGGGCCAGGGGTGCTGCGGGGAAAAGGGAAGAGGCCCGACGAGGCGGGTGGATCGTGGAGCCACTGAGCACCCCTGAAGGGGTTGGAGCTGCAGAACGGGGGGCTGGGGGCAGGGGCACCGGGCCAAGAAGCTCCCGGACGCCGGACAGTCTGGGCCTTGTCCTGGCGGAGGTGGGAAGGGGAACTCCGGTGAAGGATTTTAAGCAGGAAAATGGCATGAACCACGCTGTATATTGGAAGCATGTCTCTGGAGGAATAAATAGTACAAAACCAGTAGATTTTATATGTACTCGGATCTAGCTCTTATAAAAGTTTAATACACTATAAATGTGGCATTACAAATCAATACGGAAAGAAGGAATTAATCATTGGGGCTGGAACAGTTGGTTAGTTATTCAGAAAAAAAAAAGTTGGCTTCTCAACATTATAAACCAAAATAAAATCCAGATGGATTGAAGAAGTAAATACAAGAGAATAATAATAATAAAGCTCCAAATCAAGCAGGAAAAAAATAGACGTAAATACTTAATCTGATTTCTGGATGGGACGGAGGTTTCTAAACAGCAAACAATAAATGGACTACATTAAAACAAAACCTCTGAGCATCAGATAATGTCACAAACAGAATTTAAAAGCAAACATATTGGGGAAGAATATTTGCAACACTGACAATGGACCAATGATCAATATCCTTCATATATAAAAAGTTCTTTAAGACAAACAAGAAAAAAAAAGGCAACCACTCTAACAGAGAACAGAAGACATTTGCATAAGGGAAGCACACATCTAATAAAAGTACGAAAAACATTTCCCTGTGTAGCTAAAGGTGTATGTGAAGATATACAAATAAAACACCATTTTTTTAGTAGTTGATCAAACTTAGAAAGTTTTTAATTAAAAAAATAAGTGTTGGTGAGGATGCAGGAGAATGGGTGCTCACGCTGTTGGGGCTGTGAATTAGCCTCTCTGCTAGAAAGATCTGGAAACAGCAGACACCCTAAAAGTATTCCAACCCTTTTGTCCAGTAATTCCACTTACAGAAACTACTCTCAGAAAACAATCAGAGACACTAGGTCACAGTGCACGGAGGTGCACTATGTACTGCACATTCACGTGAAAGAGGAGAAACAATCCAGTGCCCCGCACCCCGCGGAAATGAAGCAGAAGCAAGCAAGGGTGGTACGTCCATGCCTTCGAACATCACACAGCAATCAAAACCGTCTTCCCAAAGAATGTTCAAGACTGTGAGCCTCTGGACGTGGAAGCTCCAGAAGCCAGCAGAGCTAAGTCCTGCAAGCAGGGTGGAGATCCATCCCTCCGGGCGCCCCCGACCGGCCGAGCCACGTGGGATGGCAGTGGGCCCGCCTCAGAATGCGAATGGCACGCACGCAGGACCCGTGCACCGGAGCGGCTCCCCTGGCTGGGGTGCATCATGCCCTGTGGGGTGTCTCCGAGGTTCCGGCCTTGGCTGGCTTTGCGGGCTGCAAGTGTCGGTGTGGGTCCTTCGTATCTATTTACTGAGCACCTATTTACTGAGCACCTATTTACTGAGCACCTTCTGGACGCCAGGCCCCGGGGAGGCGGCCGTGAGGCAAACGGCAGACCCGGGTCCTGCGGGGGCCGAGTTCCAAGCAGGAGGGGCGTGCAGGGCTCGGGAGCAGGTGGCAGGGCCGGAGGCCTGGGGCGACGGGGCCGGCTGCGGTACGCAAACAGTCGCCACCAAGAAGGTGGCACGGGAGCCGGGAAGTGCGGCTGCGGACCCCCAACGCCGCCGAAGATGCCCACGGCCTGCTCCCCAAGTCCTGCAAAGGGCAAGGCGAAGGGGGCTCGCGGGGCCAAAGGGACTCGGCAGGGGTGACTCAGCTAAAGCTCCCGACGTGGGCAGGTCATCCCGCGTTGACATGATGACGTGACACACGTACCTATGGCAAAGCCACCACCACCACGGCATCAGCCAGCACCCCCGTCATGTCCCGTGGGTACGCGGGCCACCTGCTCCGTGGTGAGAACACCCAAGGCTTGCTCTCTTGGCAACATTCAGGGCAAGAACAGTGTTTTTCAACTGCAGTCACCACGTGGCACCGCACATCCCCAGAATGTGTCCGTCTTAGGGCTCGGCGTCTGTACCCCCGCCTGACATCGCCCCCCGGCCCTGACCCCCGGCCCCGGTACCGCCGCGCTGCTCCCTGGCTCTCCGCGCTGAGAACCCCCGGCGCGCGGTCACACAGCTCTGGGCCTCCTCCTCCGGCCCCGGCGGACTCCGCGTGCTGCCCTCGCGGTCCAGCCACCCCGTCACAAATGGCAGCCCTCCGCCGTGCTCCTGGCTGAATTATATCCCCAAGCGGCTTTCTGCCGCCTTTCCGACGTCTCTGATGTTTAAAAAGTGAGTAGAAAGGACCACCCTGCCCCCAACCATCAACGCAGCTGTCCCGGTGCCTGAAATGCCAGCGTTTGGCTTCAGCTCCTTCGGCCACACCCCCACGCACCCACCCCTCAATGCCTGCCCTGCTCCCCGAACACCCGCCGCCCTCCAGGCACTGTCGTGGGTGCCCGGGACACGGCCGGGGAGGAGGGGTCTGCAGAGGGGCTGGGCAATGGGAACTGGGGCGGCGGAGGGCACCCCGCAGAAGCAGAGCAAGCACCTTGCGAGGAAGGCGTGACGGACAGACGCTGCAGGACTCGAACCTACTCCTGGGGGCCTTGACAAGAGCTGTCGTTGCACAGGGGGCCAAGCGACTGCCTGATTAGACTGGGCTCCGAGGAGCCTGGAGTGAGGCCACAGGGCGCGTGAGGACGGGGAAGCCTCCGGGGTGCAGATCCGCAGGTCGTGCTCTGCACACAGCTAGGCCCGCCGTGTGCCTGCTGCTTCTCGGAGTTGTCCAGCCGGGCAGCCCTGCTCTCTATGAATCTTTCCAGAATTTTTGCTAATCGAGGGAGCAGAGAAATGCGGCAATAGCTGTAGAGGGATGCCGAGTCAAGGGAGAAATGTTTTTTCTAAGGAGCGATGATGACAAGTTTGTCACCAACCGGAGAGACTGAGCAGGGAGGGGAATGACAAATGGGTTGAAACCAAATATCACAAGTTGTGATAAACTATCAGCTGGGGAATACTACTTGGCAGCAAACTAAGAGCCAAACCAAAGCAAGAGGGAAGGGAAGACGCTGAGGACTTCCGGAAGGAGAGACCCACATGCGGGGATTTCAAAGAGGCACTTGGTCTGTCCCCTGCTTCTACTTCAGTGGGCTCGTGTGCCAGAAGGGGCAAGCTTAGCACAAAAGCCGGAGTCTCTAGCAGGTGAAGTCCATGCACAGTGGCAGCCAGACAAGAGAGAACATTCGGACATGTGAGTCAACTAGCAATACCTTTGGCTGCAAACACAGAAAACCCAAACTGACCGTGGACTGACTAGGATACAAGTTTCTTTCTTCCTCATGTGAAAGAAGCCTGCAGATAGGCAGCCCATGGTTGGCCTGGTGGTTCCATCACGTCACCGGGGACTCGGGCTCCGTTTGTCTATCTGTTTCATTCTCCCAGCCTCTGTCCTCTAAGTCACCTCATGGTCCAAGGTGGCTGCTGGTGCTCCAGCCATCAAGCCTACCTTCCAACCAATAGGAAGGAAGAAAGAACTAAAAGGGCTCACGGCCCAGTCGGCTCGGCTCTCCCTAAGGAGACTTTTTGGAAGTGCCACACAACACCCCCGCTTACCCTGGTCGGAACTCTTACACGGGCGTCGGACTCAGGCGCAAGGGGAATCGGGAAACGCAGATTGCAGCCGGACACACTGCCCAGGACTCTGTTTCCGAGGAACAAGGAAATACCGGCTCTCTGGGTAGGCAACCAGATGTCACTGACTCGAGAGAGCTTTCCCGGAGTCATTCAAACGATGCCACGTCACCAACACTGAGGTTAACCTCATGCCAGCTGCAGGTGGAGGTGCACAAGGAGGGACTTGACCTCGAACTTGGGAAGGACAGTGTATTAGAGTCACAGCTCCGTGGGTAGAGACACAGCCACTGCTGGGATTCCATGACCCTCAGTCTGGACGAGCTGTGAGCTCCCCAGGGCACCTCAAAACCACATGCTGGACCCGGGTCTGAGAGTATTAACCCTGGGATGTCCCAGGGTCCTCCATTTTCGGGGGGCGTTCCCCCTGGAATGCGAGCAGGCAGTCCAAGCCCCTGGGTTGGCTCCCCTGTCCCGAGTTTCACCTCATCGCAGCCTCTGGGCGTTGGCAGAAAATATCGCCCCTTCCTGCCCGCTTCCCCTTTTCCAGCCCAGGAAATGGTGGTAGATGTTGGGGTCCCAGAACGCCCCTCGTGAGGCCCAATATTCCTCGTGGCTGCCGGTCTGAATTAAGTCACGGAACTTTTGGGAAGCCCCCAGATGCAGGAAGGGGCCCACGGGCTGCCGGCCGGTCGGATGGCGTGGCTCCTTGGGGCGCTCGGGGGCAGCGTTACGGGACGCTGGGGGCCGGGCAGCCCAGCCCCTGGGGGCGGCACGGGCTGGCCCGAGGGCCTGTCCCCACAGCCTGTCCCCACAGCTCCCGTCTCCGTCTCAGCTGCCAATGCAGAAGCAGAGTTTAGTAGGAAACCACGGACGCCACCACAAGACGGCGGCTCTGGAAGCGAAACGTGAGTCTCAGCTGCTCCCGGTTAGAGGCCACCAACCGGCCCCAGGCAGGTGCCCAACAGGACTTAACGACCATGAGGTCCGCCCCTGACCCCCCAGCCCCTGGAATGTCCTCCACGAGCCCCTGGAATGTCCTCCCTGGTGTCCACCAGGGCACCGACGGCTCCGGGGGATCCAGGGCTCCCTGCTCCGCCACGTCCGCTGCTCCCTCCCGTCTTCTCCCCTCCCAGCCCTTCCTCCTCCCCCCCTCAGCCCTCGGAGGGGACAGCCCTCGGGGGGGACAGCCCTCAGGGGGGACAGCCCTCGGGCACCGCACATGGAGGCCGGGCTCTGTGCACCCGCCTGTGACCCTGCCATCGGAGAGGAGATGAGGGCGGCGGCGGCCACTGTGACGGGTGGCTTATTCTGCACCGCTGTCAGCGCCGTGTCCCCGGATGCCACCGTGGGGGGCGCGAGGCACGGGGGAGGCAGCAGGTGACCCCAAGGGCTGCTTCCTGCTCTGGGGTCCCACCTGAAAGCCCCTGGGGGGGCGCGGGGTCCTGGTGAAGAAGCTCATTTCCTTTGCCAGGGTGGCAAGGGCTGTGCCCCCCCGACAGGCGCCGACAGGGGACTGAGTGTCCGGTTCCGCCTGGACCCGGCCAGCCAGCCAGGGGCCCCGCCCACCACTTCTCTCCCGCGTGACCGAGAGCCATCACGCCGTGTACGCCCTTGGTTTGGAGCCACCAGAAGCCCAAATGAAAGTGTTTTCGTGACGAAGACTTGGATCATCTCCGCAGGACCCCACCCATGTGACCAACGTCCTATGAGTGTGTGGGGTCCAAGGAAAACGGGAGTGACCCCCCTCCCCTCTCCCCTAGCCCCTGCTTTCCTGCCCTTCATGTTGGGGTGTCAACAAGACACCCAGAGGTGGAGCCGTTCCAGGGTTGGTTCGTTCAACAGCTCGATGATGACATCAAGGACTCAGTGTCTTCCCCTTTGTCTTACTGTCATCCTCAGTGTCCCTCCTCAGGGTCTCAAGATGACTGCCACAGCTCTGGACGAACATCCGGAGATGCAAAGGGGGCCACCCCGTCCCTGTGTCTCTTTATAGGAGCTGGGAACCCTTACCCAGAAGCCCGCAGGAGACTTCTCACGTCTCGTTGGCCAGAACTGGGTCACATGTCCCTGCCTAAGGCAGAGACGGACAAAAGGAGGTGGGGCGGCGCGTGCGCTTCGGCAGTAAGGAGTCACCCACGTCCGGGTGGGGAGGGGTGGCCACGGACGCGGGCACAGGGCCGTTTTGGTTGCAAACCAAGATGCCCGGAGCGTCTCCCTCGGGGACACACTCCCGCCGCATACGAAGAGCTGTCATGCCGCCGGCTGGGGAGACGAGCTGTTCGAAACGCAAAACACATGAAAATTCATCTTTTCCCAATGCTTTGGGTCTTCGCCTGGCCAGTTTGCGTCTGATCAATAATAGTCAGATTAAAACAAAAACGGGCCCAAATTCCTGGCTTGACTAACGCAGAGATGGCCACGCCAAGACGTCCCCGGTACTTCCGTAACCGATTTTGAGCTCAGGCCTTACTTAGAAAAGACTGGGGTCACCTATGAGCAACATGGCGTCAGTCAAAGTTGGGGCGGCTTCTGTAGTGGGTCTGAAAGAGAGGGAGCCAGAGAGTCAGAGAGACCAGGAGAGACAGATGGACCACGCAGAGGGGGGAGAGGACTCGCACTGGCCATCCTCTGCCTCCCCTTGCAGGCGAGGACAGGGAAACATCCTTCCAACGAAAGGGACAGTGACCTCTCAACACCGAGTTCGTCTCACATCATCCCCAGTAGGTGACACTGTCATCCTATAACCGTCCTGAACCCTAGACCGTGATAGAAGTCGGTGTGCTTGGAGCCCGCCCCGAGCTCCAGATGGCCACAAGGTAAAAGTAAGGAAGTCACCCCCAGGCCGCGTGCCGGGCCCTGCTCAGTGTTCCGTGTTCTCACCCCGGAATGCTGGGAGGTGAGCGTTACTGTTAATTCTTGTTTCTCAGATGCCCCTTAACGGTTTGCTGTTCAGTGACGCTCCTGCTGTGACCCAGCGAGCAGGTGGCGCAGCCAGGAGTTTAGCCACAGCTCACCTGTCTAGCTGACAGCAGTGATTTGCTGTCGTGAGGCTGTGCCCACCTCTGCGACCTGAGCGTCTTCCCAGCGATGGGCTGTTTTATCACGGATGACGGGGAAATGGGCAAAGCTGGTTGGAGAGGCTGGTGAATAGCCTTGCCGTTAGGATTATTATCGTTTAGAAAACTGGTCTGGGAAGTCAGTAGGCGGAGACTAGAGCCTGAAACGCCTCCTCGGTGAGGTCGTGAGCTGGCCCTTTGTCTCGAGGACAAATAATCCGCAGGCAAGTTCGTAGCAGCCTGTTCATCACCGCCCGAACGACACCCGAATGACACCCGAACGACGCCCAAACGACGCAGAGGCCCGTCGGTGGGTGGGCGGAGAAAATGAGGTCTCAGCACAGAGCGGAGTGTTATCTGGCCATTAGAAAGGAACGTGGCTGACACACGCTACAGGGTGGCTGAAGCTCGCAAACGTGATGCTAAGGCAGAGAAGCGGGACCCAGAGGCCACCTACTGCACGATCCCGTTCGTGGGAAACGTGCGCGAGGCCAATTCAAGGAGCCGTAAAGCAGACCGGTGGGGGCTGGGGGCTGGGGGCTGGGGGCAGGGCGCCGACCATTTAATGAGTATGGGCTCTCTTTGGGGACCTGAAAATGCATTAGAGCTAGACGGAAGTGGTGGCTGGACAACATTCAGAGTGCACCGAACGCCCCTGAA